>CAUYSK010012550.1:0-21278 GCA_963575035.1 Avahi laniger
AGTCCCAGCTACTTGGGAGGCTGAGACAGTAGGATTGCTTGAGTTCAGGAGTTTGAGGTTGCTGTGAGCTAGGCTGATGCCACGGCACTCGCTCCAGGCAAGAGAGTGAGACTCTGTCTCAAAAAAAAAAAAAAAAAAAAAAAAGAGCTACTAAATTCTAAAACGTGTCATGACTGTCTTTAATTGTTATCAGTTAGCCATAGGAGTGGTTACATTTAAGTAAAATAAATATACTGACTTATATAAAACATAAAATGCTTCTTCAAAAAAATATTAACACTTTTACTGTAGCTAATTTTGATCTTGAGCGAACAAATAAATGACATAGAATGTAGAAGGGGCTATAAGGATTGGTGTTTGTGGTAGGGAGTGAGTGTGCTGCAATACCTAACAGCCACCACTAGGAGGTGAACGCATCACGTTCAAGCCACTTCCCTTGTGACCCACGCCTTCCTCTTAGAATGCGCACGCTTCCATTCCTTATGGATGCTTCTATTCCTCTGCACAGACTTACCAGAAAGTAAAAAATAGAACAAAGGGACCATTACATAGCCTTGACTCATTTTTTTAAAACATCATCCATTTTTCTTTCTTATCGTTTCATTTTTAATTTGGGGGGTAAGGAAAGAAAAGTGGGAGAGGAAAAGAGAAGTATAGTTCAGTCACGGAAAACTAGTTAGTATTCCTGCAGTAGTTATTTTTTAATCTGAGTAAAGCATTTTTCTAGCTTGAAGAAAGTGATGAAAAAGGGTGCATCCCAGCCTTATCCTCAGCCCTCACCTGAGCTTAGCTAACTATTTTCTCCAATGTGGTTCTAACGCCAAAGTAAAGGAAAGTTGTGCTTGGTGCTTAAATCCATTCTCTCTGAATTTATTATTACAGATATCACCAAATCTACCACAAAATGAAATCAGCAGGTATCATTAACACAGCACGGCATGGGGTGTGGGTAGGAATATAGCTTTAGACATGAAGATTTTTTAAAAAAATTATTCTTTGTTAGAAAGGAAACGGTACATATAAGGAAGCCTATTAAATCGATTTGGGGCCAACTTCAATGTGATAATAAATGTCTCATGAAATTCACCATTTTCTTTACAATAGCGCAACCTCTCAGTAAAAAAAATCTTCCAATATGGAAGTCTTGGTGAAACTTGACAGAATTATTGGGTTAGAGAATTTTTTTTATTGGATTTGGTTCATGAATCACATCACGTTAATCCTTAAAAATTTATCACAATAGAATCATTTATAATAACAGAAATTTCTCAAAGGAAGGAAAAGAAGAATGTGTTTTAAGAAGATGGAAGTTAAACCAGTATAATATACACAGTGATAGCAGGAAAATATTTTTACAAAGAAGACAGGAGAAATTAAAACATAAAAAGCACAAGGTATACCAGGTTTACAGGCATATCCAAAATTGCCAAGTGATAAAATTATGCAAAGAAAATTTTATAAATGATCAGTCATATCACGAGAGACAAAAAAGCAAAATTATAAATCAGTATCACAATACATTAAATAAGTACTGCAAATGAAAAAGTAAGTAATTGATTCTACTAACAGATAGAAATCAAAGTTACATTTGACATATTTAGGCCATGTCACCGAATTTTTCAAATTCTAGTGAATACATTTCCACTCATTTTTACTTGTACTTCCTTTTGATTTGCTGACAGTGTTTGAATATTCCCAGAAGGAAAAGTGAGAAAAAGGTAAATTTAATAATAGAGGTAGACTATAGTTGTCCAACACAGAATTCAGTACAGAAGTAAAATCTCCCAGCAGAATAATGGTCACTCTGTGTGTGTGTGTGTGTGTGTGTGTGTGTGTGTGTGTGTGTGTGTGTGTGTAAAAACCAGAATGAGATCCTGATTGAGAGCACAGGCACACAAGTCAGGCACACCTGATTTCAAATTCTGGCCTCTACCAGTTGTGTAATGCAGAGGAAATTATCAGCTTCTCTTAAACTCAGTATTCTCATCTAGAAAGTGGCTATGATAAAGACTATATAGCACAAAGCATCAAGTCCAGGGCCTACTTCAGAATAGATATTTAATAAATGATGCATGTGGCATTAAAAATGTCATTATTATCATGAAGACCTTGATTGGCAGGTCTAGAAGTCTGTAGCTGCCCAGCACAACCCTCTTCGGTCCCTCAATGGTGGGGGCAAAGAATGGCAAAGGCATAGTCCAGAAGGACAGCTTCCAAGGTCAGAGCTGAAGCCCTGGTTTTATTTAACTTCTACTGGATTTCCCTTTCAGCTATAACAACTATCTTTGGAAACATGCTATAAAAGTAATATCCTAATTCCCTTAAGCCTTAAAAATCCAAGCTGATAAGGGAGCTGCTGCCTTGCACTCTGGTCACCAGTCATAGAAGAAACTGGAATGAGGTATGATGAAGAGTTTATGAAATGCCATTTTCCTCTGCACATAAGAGAGAATTACAAATTGAATCAAAGAGGCTGGGGAAATCATCTCATGGGAGATGAAAACGAAGGGAAGTACCTCTTATTTTAAAAGGTGGTAAACCACGAGGTTTATGAGATTGGCTTTTGGGCCAGAACTGCCTGAGTTCAAACCTTGGCTCTACTATTTAATAACTTTGGGACCCAGCAAGTTATTCCCAATTTTTCTTAATCTGTAAAATGGAGACAATTATCAGTAACTTTTTCACAAGTGTTATTCATCGGAGGACTAAATTATAAAAATATGTGCACAGCCCCTAATCCAATGCCAAGTTCAATAAATGGCAGCTACTATGACAAGCATCATCATCATCACTATCATTTCTCTTTGTTTCCCTGGTACTGAGCAGAGGGTGTGGCATGTTGTAGGAGCTCAACAAATACCCTCCATATTTGAGCACACTAAACAAATCTTAAAGATAAATTTGGCCACTCTTCATGTTAAAGATAAACTCATTCAAGCAAAGGCAACAGAAGTAGCGGTGAAATTTACTTGATCTTTATTTTTTCAGACTTGCCAGATAATGCAAAAAGCGAGCTCAAGGAACTGTGCCTTTCATCTTTTTGCTGCTCTTCAATCTCTTCCAGTTTCTCTGCACAGCACCACTAGCTTAACAGGCAATATTTCTGCTGCAGAAACACAGATCTAAACAGTTTAACCAGCCTGGGAAGCCAGTTATTCTTGCTTCCCAACGGCTCTGTACTGAATCAGCCTTAAGATTCAATGCTTTGAGGCATGTAGGACTGTAGCCGGCCAAGTGTCAAGGGGTATCCTCGTGAACGTAAAGCTGGTACGCTGTAATTCCTTACATTCTTCCACGTAAAAGACAGATTTCGGCAAAGAGATCAAAATAGAAGTCATAAACTTCATGTTCAAAGTAAGCTTGCCTAAGCAGGCAGAAGGGGCAGCTACCTATACAGCCTCATGCGTGAGAGAAAATTACTGGGACCCTCTGAGACCATCACACATGGAAGGGACGGGGGAGCCGGGCAGGGAAGGAGCTGAGCCATTTCATTTTACAAAGTAAAAGTCACACATTTCTCTGGATCCCATTCATTTGATCTCCTGTCAAAGGCAGACTCTTAAGTAAAGCCACCCTGTGAAGCTGCACCCTGATTCCTTATAAACAGTCACACGAGGGAGGAAAAAAGATTTCCTCCTCCGACTAACCCCTGACACCACTTTCTGTGTGAATTCTGAGGTTAATTGTTAATCTTGACTCTCACTCAGGTCTGCTTCTTCCTGTATTGACTTTTCAAGTGAGCTAAGGAGGGATCTGTGATCCCTTGCATGTAACTTACCAAGCTTCAAGGGTGAGAAGGGAACATGGCCTGAAATTAGCTGACTTGGGCAGGAGATGCGATTCCAGAAGCAAGGAACAGCCTAGCTCACCGAAGTAAGGGATCCACAATTGCCAATGCTCGACTCTTTTACTGCTGTTTTTAAATATAGGTTTTCCACAGTGTGTTGTAAACTGTAGTGGCTAAACAATTTCATTTCCTACATTTTGGGCACTTAACAAAAATGTTTGCTGGACCACCTTTTTCATTGATTCTTACAAAGACCCTTTGGGTCAACCCAAAATTGCCCAGGGAAGCAGCCATAGTCTTGGACAGCAGCAGCTGAACGGGGCTGAGCCGAGCACGGATTACTTAGGGAAGGTCAAAGGAAAAGCAAGCTCCTGTTCATTGGTCTCTTGCATCTGTCTCCTTTCTCTGCATTCTGATCTGCTTCTGTCAATACTAAGGTGCTTTGCATATCAGGGCAAAAAGAGTCATTGTAAAGAACAAAAGGGCTTTCAGCTTTAACTTCTCCGTAGCCATAGTCGGGTGCAGGGTGAGAAAATAGTTGGGAAGAGGCATCGTTGAAAATGTGAGTCTTGCAGCCCTTCCTAAAAACAGCGATTCATACAGTATCTGTTCTCTGTGTCCCTTCGGATCATACATGATTACTCAGCTGACAGGTTCTCCCGGATTAAAGCCAATTTGCAGTAACACACACACACACACACACACACACACACACACACACACACACACAGAACTTTCAAACACATTCGACTTTTTTGAATTAAGATTTTATGCTATATTAATGAAAAGGAATGATATCAAAAGAAAAGAAAAAATGGGAGGGATGATGAGTAAATTTGAACTGATGAGAAGGTTTCTGTCCATCTATCCCTCACCAGTGACCAAGAACCAGGAGAACCCACAAAAGAAACCGCAGCCGTGTCACGCAAGTCCACCTTCGGGGAACCCAGAGGGACAATTCATTTCTAGCGCAGTCTGCCACAATATGGGGTCATAACTGCCTGCAATGAACTCTCTAAACATGATCACTCCACGGGAGGTGCCATTGGCTGAGAGGTAAAGCTACCACTGGGCTTCTCCACCAGCTGATGTGGCGTCTATAGAGACAGAGGAACAAAGAATTTGGGCAACGGACGTGATGCCGTGAAACTCACCGCACCTTCAAACCTGCCCCACAACTTGCTCTGCACTGGCAGAGATGACAACGTTATTTCCCTCTGTCCCTGCAGAACATAAATTCTGAACACTTTTAAGGCCCTCTGGACAGAACTGGAAATACCTTCCCAGAGGTTACTTTAAATCTTAATTCTTCATGTGTCAGATGAGATATGTATTTCTTCATGAATCCAGTCAGAAATTAATTAAATCAGTTAATTGGCATTGTAGAAACCAAAAATAATAATAAATATTTTAACAGCTTACTGAGTATTTTGTACGTAATGTACATATTAGTCTAAATACCTTAAGGCAAAAGTTAGTCTTATTTATAGGTTAAGATATCACAGCTCCATTTTCCTCAAATTCATCTGATTGGTATAAAATTCGCTAATTTGAGAGAAATTAAGAGCTTTTGCTTTTTACTATCTTTACTGCTAATATAATTTGAAATCTTCAGAAGAAGGTACTGCGCCATTACTTGTGCAATTAAATGAGCATTTTAAAAACCTTAAAAATTAGAATTGTTTAAAACTAAAAATTTTCAGAGAAAAAATTTTAAGGATATTGTTAACAGTGGTTGTTTATAGCTATGAGGTCTATGGGTGACTTCTGTGCTTTGCACTGTGGTATAAAGCATAAGATACCAATTATCAACAATTGGCTTACATTATTTATAGAATATAAAAAAGAATAAAATGCATCACAAAAGAAAATTGGAAACTTTATGAGACGGTATAAATTAACATTTAGGTTTTTTTTCTGCTTCTCGATAAGTTTTCACATATAGTTTATATTTATCTCTCTAGGCAGATATCCATCTCATCAATCAAACCTATATATCGACTCCTAAATTTCTAAATAACCTACCACAGAATTTTTTTTCTTTAGAAGTTCATTTCTAAAGTTTTTGAATTATAGATCAGTAATTTTACTCTAATATCCCTTGGTGGACTATGAGACCTTCTGATTCAAAGAAAGAAAAAACACAGCAATAATTAAAAATAGGAGAAAAATTTCAAACTGGTCATCCTGAATCACTCACGTTGTCCAGGAATCTAAGGGGTGGAGGGGGCGGGATTTGGGTACAAGCAAATGGAGGATGGTGGGAGAAAGTATGTACAGGAGACAAGGAGAGTGAAAGGTGTGTTTGTTTTGGGGGAGAGAAGATCAGTCAGATTGAACTGCATGACACTGCTGTTTGCATGGGCCGGAATGTTTGAATATTGGTCATTTCATATGGTTCAATTAAATAACTACAAAAATCATAATAAGGGGTGAAGGAGTGAGAAGGAAATCAAAGTAAAGGTTATTTAAAGCCCTCTTTCTACTTGACTCCTGCTTCAGTGTGTTACAGGACTGATGAGCATCTTGCAAATGTTTCATGGAAATTCCACTCTTCACACGTCCCATTAGATGTCAGTGCTCTGAGGAGGAGGAAGAGGTGAGTGTTTCACATATTTACCTTCAAGATGGGAGCCATAAAGACTGACAGACCAGTCAGAATAAACACAAGGGTTCCAGTGACTCTTTGTTCCCTGAAACCAAATCAAAAGATTACCAATCTACCTCTTGTTTTCATAAACATGCTCTTGTCTTTTCACCTTCAAAAAAAGACTATACATTGATCAAATCGATGTTTTGGCTAAAATAGCAAAGGTATCGATTATCATGTAATTAATAATCTCAAGGACAGCATAAAGGCTCAACATAACCATAAAAAAACTCTCTTAAAGCTATCGCAATATGTTATTTGAATTCATGAAGAAAGAAGTGATCTTGCTACAACTTTTGCTCCTTTTAGAAGCAAGAAAGATCCCTTGCTCTTGGTCCATCAATTACTGGCCTCTTTGAAGCCCTTATTTTTTAAACAACTTGTCTTGTTGTGTAATTACACCTTCTTTCATAGGAGACAGATATTACATTGTCCCATATTCTAATTAACAAACAGCTCAGGGAAATTTCATGACTGCCATAAATCCCATCAGTCTAATTTCCAAATCTACGATGACAAAAGTACTTTTTAACAAATATGATTCCCATCCTACACCCCACCCCCACCTGCCCCAGAAAGAATCACCCACTGTTGTGGCGTGGGAAATGACAGCTCTGTCCTGTGAGCTCTCCACCCAAGCACTCATGAGCAGGGTTTGCTGCAAGAAGTCCTCAACAGAGGATAAAAGTCTTCTACCACCGCCCTTTGTGGCTACCCAAATCTAATAGCTGGAGGTCAAAGTTTCTCAGTACTTTTGGGGACAGAAAATGAATTGGAAAAATAAGAATTCCTTTCCCTTCATAGAATCTGAAAAGTCATAAGCAGACTCAAGAGTTTTAGGGCTTTTCTATATGACTGTGATACAGTAATCACTGCAGCACCCAAATCACCTGCATGTTGAAAATTATCTGCTTGTGTTTTTTTATGTTGTACCATTTAGCCTTTCAGTCATCAACAAAAATGTATATATCAAAAGAAGTAAACTAAAAAAAAAAAATCAAAAATTCTCTTTCTGATGAAAATTTAGTCCTTTCTGGAACAGAAAATATAGGTGTCAATTAATCATCACCAGCCCTATCTCCTCCAAATCTGCTTATTTCTTTACGATTGACACATGGGTGTATGGAAAATGTGTTTTGTAGAGCTTTTTCCTCTGACTCAACACACCTCACTCCTAGAAACTTCGGCTGTTCTCCAGGTGCAGAAGTCTCTGTCTCCATCTTCAAACTGTCGATGTGAGCGATGGAGATGACGGTCGCAGCTACATACCACGGAAGAGCCATGAAGGAGCACACAACCATGAGGATGGCCACCCAGAAGAGATCCAAGTGATACCCTGCTCCTTTCTGCGGAAGAGACAACAGAACCATGTGGAGAAAACACTCATATTCCCAAACGGGAATCAAGATTACCAAAAGAAATTGACTCACTCTGCTTGATAAGGTCAACTTCTTAGGGGAAAGGACTTTATCTTCCTCATATTATTCCCCCCAGCAATTAAACATACAGCCACCTCCTATAGCTGCTACAGTAGATGCCTCCTCTTCTATAGCTTTGAATAATTGTTTAAGTCAGATTTAAGTCACAGCTTTACCTTTTACTTGTGTATGGCTAATTAACCTCTCTGCATCCAATTTTCTTATCAGAACAATGGAGATACATGTGTACTTTGAAGAGGAGTTGGGACCATTCGAGGAAGTAACAGGCAAAGCATCCTGGAGCAACTCAAATAGCAGTCATTATGTAGCAGGAACTCAATAAATGGTGACGGGAGCAGTAGTGGTACTGGTTGTTGTTGCTAACATGTTAACACCTGAAAGCAGGCTCTCTGCCTTGTCTACTGGACAGCGTTCAGCAGCATGCTGTTTATCTAGACGGTAGTCAGCGTATGAAGATGAAAGATCGGAAAGCAACCTCAAGAAGACCTTGAGAATGTAGAAGACCATTTCTCAACTTCCACATTATATGAAAACAATTGTTTAGCAATAATATTAACATCGTCATTAAGGCAATAGTACCCCCTTAATCAGAATAGGCTGATTTCAAACATCATGTAATGGTCACAATAACACTTACTGACTGGAAGAGGAGACTATTTAACCAAAGGTCTAGTTCTTTTACTCATTGAATAAATATTGTTAAATGTGTCCACAATGTTATTCCATGGTTATGTTTCTCTGCTCTATTTACGAAGAAATCGAATGCTCGATACCCCTACGGAGCCTGAGAAAACAGAGCAGTCCATTTTCACAGCATGGAAACGGCAGTACCAAGGGCCAGAGTCTGACCGATCCAAGGAAACGGAAAGGCTGACTTTAAAAAATGAGGCTGTGATTTACACTAGGAACGGTGGTGACTGTTATCATTCGGATCCGGTTACAGCACTGCGCTCCTCTCGCTGAAACGCCCAGATTTCACCCCTGGCTCTCACACATGGGTCTAATCACGCTCCCAGAGAACTCATCGCAGGCAAGGGGAGCTGACGCAAAAAAGAAAAGCATCTATTCACTTAACGCAGGTTGGGCTAAGGACAAAAATCGACTTGAGAAACAAATAGGTTAATAGATATTCATAACACTAGTTCATTTCGAGAAGGCATAACAGTTTGAATTGGCAGTTGGGTAAAGTAGGGGAAAGGAAGGTAAAGGTGGGATGGGCTGCAATAAACTTGCTTGATATTGACTGAGGATGTGACTGTCACGCTCTATCTGGGATCTCACTCATTCATTCTTCCAGTGAGTGCTGACTGCCAACTCAGTCTCAGGTGTGGCTCTCAGTGCTGGTGACAGATCTGTGAGTAAAACAGACAAAAACTCCTGCCCTCATGGAGTTTCCATTCTACCGAGGGAGACAACACTAAACAATATACATGAATAAACTATATAGTACCTTAAATAATCTTAAGTACTAAGGAGAACTAAAAGAACTTGGACTTGCATACTGAATACAACAGAAAAGAATTGGAGGGTTTCCTTAATAAATGAAGGAGTGACAGGATTTGCTTACATGCTAAACACTCTGGCTGCTGTAGGAACAGATTGAATAGGGTCAGCGACAGGAGACCACACAATCCATGCAGGAGATTGTGATGGTTAGAACCGGAGTGAAGATGGCAAGAAGCAGTCGGATTCTGGCTATACCTTGAGGTGCAGCTCCAGGACTCGTTCCTTCTGCCTGCGTGCATGTCTTACGACCTTACTGGTGGCCACTCGTGACCTGGCCTCTGTGCACATCTGCAGCCTCACCTTTCATCTCCCCCCTGCCTGGTTGCCATGCCAACACCACTTTCAATATGCGCAATTCCTCACATGTGTTTCTTTCACTAATGCCTATTGTGTCTTTGCCCACATAGTGTCTTCTACCTGGAATAACTTCTACTCTCCCTTCTTCTTTCCTTGGCTCACTCCTATTTCACCTTAAGACTTAAATCAGCTTTCGCCTTTCCTGGTAGTTTTTCCTGCCTCAGTCTAGGTGAAATAGATGAGTCATGTTAGGTTAGGTCTCCTCCTTTGTATTCCCGTTGTTTTCCATTTTATGCTTTCCTCTATCACAGTGCTTATCATACTATTTCTGAAATTATATGAAGTCTGTCCAGAAAGCACCCAGCCATGTAACTGTTCTCTTTATATTAACAATGGCTGGATACTTTTGGGGAAGACCTCATATACGTATTTATCTCTTTCACATTAGACTATAAGTAACATGAGGACCTGGACTGTGTCTTGTTTTTCTCTGTATTCTGAATACCTTAGCACAGCGCATGATGCATGGTTGATTCTCAATAAATGCTTATTTAAAAAAACTAAAAGAAAGACAAACAGCATGTACACATTCTCCTGACTGGCAACTATAAAATCTTAATTAGCCATGCAAAAAAAGGTAAAACTTTATTTGTTAATTGGTAAAAATGTGAAATGTGGGGAGAAAAAGAGGGAGGAAAACAGCTGGAAACATCACAGAGTTTCAAGCTCTATTTAGACCAAGTAACTCAAGTCCGTATCAGAAGTACCAACAGAGTAATTAATGGGCAGAATCTCCAAATCTTGTCACCAAAGAAACTGTAATAACCTAGGGATGTGCACAGCCACCAGATCAATGGGTCAGAAGAACAGCTGATGCAGAAAAAGTCACACGTGCGACCCGGAACCACCTCCATGCTTCCTTGATCTATTTCAACTAAAACAAGTTTGGGTTAGATATCCCGAAGACTAGCAAAAAGGGGCCGCCTAATGCTAAAGAGGACAGCATGAAGATGTTAGAAAGCAGTCTATAAAGGTAACCATGTATAACCACCAGAATAAATAAATGTTCCTGGATAAAATAGTTACATTATAGATACGTAAGTACTATGTGTCCTTGGACATCACTGCCTTCAAAAAGCCTTCCTTCCCCTCAACCACATTGAGACTTTATGTTCCTAAGAGGGAGTGACAATCACCACTGTGACCTGAAGGTCCTGCATGGTCTCCCTCTCTCACTGCGGCCACACAGGATTCTTTCCGTCACTCGTTCTCGCCAGGTTACCTCCTCTCACAGGGCCTGTGCACACACCTTGATTCCTTTGCTTGCTTGGAATACTCTTCCTGCCCCGCCTCATTTACCTAATTCTCACTAATGCTTTAGATCTCCACGCAAATGTCACCACCTTAAGAAACTCCCTGTCCCTCCTGGACTGGGTCAAACCCTCTCAAAACACTATCACCTCCCCTTCATGGCATCAGCCTTATTTGCAATGTCGCATTTTGCGTGATTATTTGAATTGTGCTTCTTCCTAGTAGCTCCATGAGGACAAGGACCACGTGTGTTTTTGTTCGCCATTGAAGCAGCAAGTGCCCACCGCAGGGTAGACACTCGAGATAAGTGTTTGATGGATAAATGAATGAATGCTAATTCATTCATTCAATGACACTACGCTAGACCCTAGAAGGAAAGTGTTATCTATAATACACAGTCCTTGCCCGCAAGTGGTTTGCTGTCATGGCAGATCTGGACAAATCAACAGATATCTACAAAACCACAGTGTCAAAGGTCAACGGTAGGGGTGAATTCAGGATGCCATGAAAGCTCCCAGGGGAGGTACCCAACTCAGCCAAATCAGGGATGGTTTGCACAGGGAATGGTACGTAAGTCAAGTCCTAAAATGTGAGCTGTAATCAGCGGGGAGACAAGATATGGGGAAGCAGGAGAAAAACGAGGCAAACTGCATGCTATTTCGAGAAAATGAAACAGAGTTGGTGCACAGGAGGAGATGGGGAGGTAGGAAATTAGGTGAGAGAAGTTACGAACTTTTATGTCTTGCTAAAGACTTTGGAATTTTTTACATAAGAGCAATGGGAAGTCACTGAAGCGTTTTAAGCAGGCAAGTGGTCTGATCGGATTTCTGTGGAGAAGGATGGCTCTGTTGGTTTGTAGAGGACGTACTGGAAGCAATAGGGATTGGAGGCAGAGGACAGACCTGGGAACACCGCCACGATCCAGGCTTGAAACGGCGCAGTTTAAACTGAAGTGACACTGGGGAGATTTTTAAGGAGACTGAGTTCAGAGAGGGAAAAGCGACAAATTCATTTTGCCAAATTTCAAATTGCAAGGCTTACCACCATACCACTAGGACGGTGTCCAACATACTTTAAACTCTGGAGACATTTGTCGCACAGAGTAGTAAAAGCTATGCTTCAAAATTCACAGTGCCCCAAACTAAGGCCCCCAGAACCCAAATGGTTGTGGTAGAGAAATTGTTCCTGCAAAACAACCTATATACGTATGAGGACAAGCCACTTCTAAGACATCCCTTTTAGTTAAAAGTATCCGAATGACTAGATTTGAATGCAATGCAAATAACGTTGAAATTCTGGCACTTTTTATATAAAGAATACCACAAGAAACACAGAGAATAATATTTTTTCAAAAATAACATGCGAAACTTTTTATCTGTTCTTTCCTCCTCCTCCCTGTTGTCACTGCCTTTTGCAGAGCGCCAGGATGTCCCTCCTCCTGCAGCTGCTCCGTCACGTGCACTCAGCTTCCCCCCAACCTGCACTCACGCACCCCTCCCATCCGCCCTTGCTGTTGCCCCGCGAGTGCTTGAAGTGCAATTTGGACGCCGGCAAAGTCAATCCCAGGCTGGGATGTTGCTGGGGGGGGGAGGCCGAGCAGGACAAAGCCTCGGGCTCCATGCTGAGGCTCCTGCCACTAATACTGACATGGGGCCCTCGAGGGTTCCTGAAACTCCACCGTTCCCTCAAAGTGCCTCGCACGTTCTATGCCTCTGTCGTTCCCTGGGTGCCTCTCTTCACGCCGGCGTTCTGTTTCTACTCCTCGACGTTTGTTTAAAACCATCCTCTCCTTTCGAGGCCCGACTCAAATTCCCCTTCTTCCTTCACACCACCCAGCAACCCTTGGCCCTCCACGCTGGTCTCGCCACGGAAGTCCCTGCTTTTCTCTTGTCCTTGACGGGATCCACTCTCCCCACGAACTAATCTCTCTAAAGTCTAAATCGTCATATGCCACTCCCCTGCTTAAAATACTCCCGTGGCTTCCTGTTCATTTGAATAAAAACTAAACACTGTACAATGGTCTTTACGTTCCCATATCAGTGTTTCTTCCTGGAACGATTTTGCACCCTCCACACCCAGACATTTAACAATTTTTGGTTGTCACAACTGGAGGGGGAGGACGGTGAGCCTGGCATCTACTGTCTAGAGATCAGAGGTGCTCCTGAATAGCCCACACTGCACAACACAGCTACCACCAAGAAAAAATTATTCAAACTGTCAATGCTGAAGTGGAGAAACTTTGTTTTACATGATCTGGCCCCACTACCTTTGACTTCATCTTGAATTACTAAGTCCCCGTGTTTCGGTCACATGGCCTGCTGTCTGTTCCTCAATACACCAAGCTCCTTCCCACCCTGAGGGCTTTGCATTTGCTTACGTCCTTCCATGGAAAACTATCATTTAATAAACATGTATTGCACATCTATCCTGCAGTAGGCCCTATGTTGATAAAACCACAAATAAGACAGAATACAAGTCCTAAAGGGGTTTACAGATTATAAGTTGAAGCCAGACATGAAAACAAATAACTTAATGTATGTGCAAAGTACAAAGCACAAAGGAAGGCATGGTTAATTCCAACTTTAGTGGTAGAGATAACTGGTGAATAGGGAAAAGCCACTAAACTCTTCTAGGGAACAGACTGTGACATAGAGTAATTTTTATCTTCAACATCTAATACAAGTGTTCCATACATAGCAAGCACTCGAGCATTCGATAAATGCTCAAAAGGGTAAGTATGTCCTTTAAAGTTTAAAAAAATCCATGTCTTTGTGACTATAAACCAAAAGGATGTTCTATTTTCTGAAACTGGAGATTATTTTAAGTACAAGGATAGGAAGTGAAACTATTTTCTTTTGAAATCGTATATGCTTTGCTAATACAGAACAAAAATCATTCAGGAATAAATCCACAGAAATCAAAATCTATGAAAGAAAAAAGACTAGTCTGGCAGTCTAAAGTTTACATCTGGTTCATAGACGGTAACAAAGGAGGGGTCAGGAACAGCACACATCCGTGCAGAGAAGAGAATAAACATTCACGCTAGGAGCCCACCGCGATCCAGATGATGTGCTGGTTTATGGGGACAGCCAGGGCCATGACAGAGTCCCTCCCACCAGGGGGCCCACCGTTGGCTCAGGGCACTCAGACTCGAATGCAAATTATAACACACTCTAAATATGTTTGGGAAAGATACCAGAGAGTACAGAGGAAGAAGTGTTTAATGTCTAGAGTGAAGCCACACAAACACCCTGCAGTGGTGACATGTGAAAGGGCTGTGAACAAGATCAGCATTCACGCTGGGAACTGGAGATGGGTTTGCATGTTTCCCGTTAGCAGCCATCTTCCACAGCGTGACAACTCTGAGAACCACGCGGGCCAACGATGACAAAATTCTTCAATTCTTATTTATCTAATGAGCCTACCATATGGAACTGTGGAGGGCCCCATGAGAGCTGAAAACAGGAGTGAAACATGGATGGTCCTTACCTTGAAAACCTTTTGGCCCAGAGAAAGGGATAAAGTAATTATACAAAATAATTATCATGTAAGACATCACGTGACCAGTGCCACAAAGTAATGCAAATGTACCAAGAGCAAAATCAAGAGCAATATAAATTACACTAGAGGTGAAGGCTACACTGAGAAGTTTTTGTATTTGGATTATCTTAGAGGATGAAGAGGATTTTGATAAATAGCAATCATTGAGGAGTGGGGAGAAGAGTTTTTTAGCTGGCGTACCTAGCAAAAGAAACTGTCAGATCTGAGAAATCAACAGTTTATTTGACTAGAACACTGGCTAGCATTTGGAAGGAAGGATTTTAAATTTAGGTTGAGGTCGGCTGGCAAAGAGACTTAAATCCCAGGCTAATGCAAATGGACATTCTTTCAAGGGGCAGAGGTTTAGAGGGCCAAGGTGTGAAGGTTTAGAAATATAGGCCTGACATACAAAAATAGCACTTTAGAAAAATTAATGCTTTTGGAACGACACAAGGAAGATTGGTTATTAACTCATGTCTAAACCATCAGAGGAGTCTAGGACTAGGTCTAGGGTTATCATGGTAGGACTAGAAAGGAAAAATAAAAACGGGGTAAAGTAGGGATTTGGGAATTATCCAAAGAAATACACTCAAATTGAGGATTTTGCCATGAAATACATTAGAGCAAACTGGTTGTCACAACCACCTAATATCTATTTTTATATACCTATCCTCCTTCCTACACCCAATCTATAACATTCTTGAGATCGCTTTCCTAGTGAGAAGGATCTCTTGCAGTCCGAAGCTCAGACTCTGTTCCTGCCTCTGCCAATAACTGACGGAGTAACCCCAGAGAAGTCATCACCTTGCTGACCCTGGTTTGCTTTTGAATGCTCTGCAGGGATCATGCAGGACATAACTAACCAAAATGATGGCCAAAAAAAGCCAAGTGTCTTGGCGTTCCTACATCAATACAGAGCTGTTCAGCAGAGTGGAAAGGTGGATCCCATCCCAGGCAGAGCACACAGCCAGAGCCAGTGGACAGGAAGCCAAAGCAAATGCCACCCAAAAACATGCCGTTTTTAATATCACAATGCCTTCATCTCTCTCACTGTTTCAGGTTTCTCTTTTGAACCAATTTCACAGCAGTTAAGGCCCTTTATAATTTTAAACAGAATCTCCAATTTTCACATTCCACAGCTTTCTTCTCCTAGAAAAAAGGTCACCAAAACAATTTCCAAAGTGAAAAACCTTTGATTCATAATGAAATGTCCACGGTATCATTAGATTTGTGACAAAGGACTGGCACTTAGTCCCCAACTATCATTATTCAAATGAACAACTGCAAATAGGAAATTCCAAAAGTGATGAAAACTTACTTTTTATATACTCAATTCTTATTCTAAGAGGTGAATCCTAATATACCTTAATTTTCTAATGTTTTCTATAGAAAATGGGGGAATAAAAAGTTTCTATATTTTATCAAGCTAATCAGTTTAGCTTGCTAAACTCTAAATTCTGAACTTTATCAGTAAGAAAACTTAATGAGCAAAAAATAACAGGCATTTGTCCCCAGAGATACACAGCAAATCTGGCCAATCACAGATAAAAATTAAGAATTTGTTTACAAATATTTCTCAGAATAAAATTATATTAGTCAACATCCATTTCCAGCCTTTTGGTAAACTAAATCAACACCGAAACTCTTACGGTATAGAACATCTAAACATGCTCAACAAAACACAGAAAATATCTTCTAGAAACCATGGCTTATCTGCCAGAAAGTAAGAGGAACAACTGGAGACAAAAAACAATAGCAACAAGAAAGAGCAAATTCACAGGGTCAGTAAGCCCTGGAGCCTGGGACAGCCTTCAAAGACATACCAAGCATTGAAGGCTCCAGGCCTGAATGAAAACGATCATCGGAATTATAGGGACAGGAGACAAAACTTCGAGATGTAAAAGAGAGGTATAGATGGGGAACACCATCCAGAATAAAACTAAGATGGTCTAAACACAGTATACTCAAATGGCCAATTAAAAAAAAAATGCCCCATGGAAAAAGGCAGTGGGAACACAGACCTCTCTCTGCTTGTCACTGGGTATAACACCAAAAAAATAAATAAAATAAAAAAATAATCTCCAAGGATATTCCTAACCACAAACCAGCAATTGGGTTTGTGGCTGGAATTCACATTATCTCTGTGGCCTGGAAAATCCGAAGCCAAAAAATTTAGTTTAACGTGGTCCTGGTCTTTTATGAATTAGTCTTGGCCTTCACTCACATCCCAAAAAATATATATAGCTATAGATAGATATACAGATGATACAATACATAGATAAACATACAATATCAAACCTATACATCATCAAGCTTCTAGATCCAATGACCAATTTAAAGGAAATAAAGAGGACAAAGAACATGCTAAATGACAAAATAGGGAAGCAACCACGAAGATCTAGACTATGGCAAATTTTTAAGTGCAAATATGTTAGATTTTGTCTTCTAAAAATGGCTGGAAAAATATCTCCTATCTCATATAGTTTTCTACAATATGACCTTGCCATTCCACCATCAAAGGTGGATTCCTTCCTCACCCCCTTGAATGGAGGCTGTCCCGGTGACTACTGTGACCAGTTGACTATGGCAAAGGAAAGCAGTAAGAGGCTGTGCCAGTCGTGGGTGTGACCATTAAATGGCCTAACATCTTCCACTTCTTAATTCTTGGAAGTCAGCTGCCATGTGACAAGTGCAAAAAAACCAACATTGCCATGCTGTGAGAAGCTCAACAATCTTAGAATTCAGACAGGTGTCTCAGAGCAGTACAGTGACTACTCACGGCTGGGGATGGATGGAGAGTTATTTTAACGTAAGTTTCCAACTGAATTCTCAACCTTTTCTTTGATCCTCACTGAAAACCAGTATTTTCCTTTGGTGTCAGTGGTTCCCTGGAAATGTTTGCTCTTCAGTGAAAGGCTATCTCTTTACTTCTACATTAGGTGGGAGTCACTTATTCTCATGCTTCCACGAACTGTCTTCTACTGAAGTCCAGTTGTTCTTCACTCTGCCCTAGCACATGTAAATATGGTGACCTCCAGGACAGGTATGTACCACCTTCCATTATGATTTTAGCAACTATTCCATGGTCTTCCTCTCTACCATTATCTGTGCCATCTTCCCAGGATGTCAACATTGATGCAGGCGGACTCACACTGCCCCAACTCCCAGGCTTTGATGGATGTCATCTCCAATATTCTTCAGGAACTAGTCATACACTTCGGGCCAGTTCATAACTCTCAGCTTTCTCTCCTCTCAAACTCATAATCTAAACATCTCTTTAACCAAGGCTTTAGTTTTTATTTTTTTGTCTTATGGTCTTATTTTTATGGGATTTACTCCTTTCTCACTGCGATCTGTAGTTCTTCAAGTTCTTTCTTCTTGGACAGTTTATCAGAATCTTCCTCATCTCTCTTACTCCTCTGCCCAGTGGGTTTCTACAGTCAATCAATTCTCTATATTTCCTGGATTTTTCTTTCTGCTAAACCTACTCTGCTAAATTCTGTTCTTACTAATTTCCTTTATTGTTTCTAGGTGGCTGATTCTAATGCATTTTCATGCTTCTCTCATATGGTGGTGGTTATGAAAGATTAATGAGTTAATATATAATAGAAAGTGCTTAGGACATGGCCTGACTCATTATAGGCATCCACTAAATTATAGCTCTTATTGCTGTTATTCACATCTTACTTCCCCAAGTGAAATTTACAAAAACTTTTGTGTCTTCTCCCCTCCAAAAATAACTAGAGCCAGAGACACATTATATAAAGTAAGAACATTTTAGGCAGCTTTCTTGAAAGATATCCCAGACCACTGACACATTTTCTTTAAACTCATGACAAACTTAATAAATAAATTTTTAGCAAACCTAAAATGTATGAAATAAATTTCTTCTCCATACTTTATGATCAATAACATACTGAGACAAATAGTTGAAGACGAAAAATATAAATTCTTATCACTAGTTTATAACCATGAACTATCTGAAGTATCTTTGAGAATAAATCTAAGTTGGTTTAACAGGGAGCAGGTGCTCAGTATTAATTAAATATTTGATTAATATTAATTTAATTAATATTATATTAATTAAATCTTTGCTTATCATTGTCTTTATTCAGGGCAGTTACCACATTAAAATCAGACATAAGATGACTATGGCTAAGTAGTAAACTGTGTTTGTATTCTCTCTTTGGTGGTAAAAAGAAATATTATTTAAAACAAAATTTTTCAGATTAAATGAGCTTCCCTAAAGCATTATACTGAGGACATGTGTCAACACCAGATGATCTGTAATTCTGCTGAGTCTTAGGGAACATTAGCTACAGTATAATTCCTAATAAAGTTCTCTTGGTTTTGAATCGGTATTTTCAAGTGCTAAAAAGAAAGTAGAAGGCAAAGATAACCACTATTGTGGACACTTACTTTGAGTTTGTGTTCTTTCCTGTTTACAATCACAGCTGTGATTTGCTGGTCCATGAAAATCAGAATGGTGACCAACAAAGCAGGGATAGCAGCAGCAAGGTATACCCACCAGGGGTTTCCTCCAAATGGTGGAACGAACCAACCTCGGTTCGGACTTGTTGGCTTGAAAGAGAAAGAGAACATGTTTCAGAAAATTATCAAGTTAACATATGCTACTTGGTGAAAAATCAATGGGGAAGACATATTCTTATTTTTAGAGAGCCAACATATTGAAAAATAGAAACAATTATAGGCTGGAAAATGAGGATTATTCAGCAAAATCTTCCTAAAGACGTTACTGAGGCAACACTTTAAAGGAAGGAGAGAGAGAATATGAGCTGTTTAAGAACAAGGCAATGCCATTTTGTAGATTTGGGATGATTTAGGATAAGGATTTAAGATGGAAGAAAGTGATATATGTTTAAGAAGCAGCCAGAAGAAAATCCCAAATGTAATATTTAATAAAGAGGTAGTAAGAAATTTAAAAAAACACCATAAATTTTGTTCATGGGTTCTAGCAATTATACTGAAGTTGTTTGTACTACTGCCAAATTATAATAGTTTCATAATATAATATAATACATAAAAAGCTACAAATGTTTTTATAAGTGGAACTAATTTAAACATTCTGGTGTCTTGTTTTACATATGGGAAAGTATCCAAAATAACTGGTTAAATCCTTAGAAATACCACAAAAAATTGGAACAATGGTCATTTTTCCAGTTCTCAATCTATTTTCTATCAGCAGATCATATATGTCTACCACAGAAAAAAATTACCTTACTTTAAACAATGCAAATAAGAAAACTAAAATGGAATACTATCTATGAATTATTTTCTCTGGATTTGCTATAAAGAAGGTCTCATTTCTCTTTTGAGGATTTTTCCATCTTCTGTCTCATTTTCTTCATAACTTCAACACTGAATCGATCCACATTTTACTACCATTACCAGGCTGTGAACTCACAAGGAAAAAAGAACTTTGTCTTATTTATTAATGCATTTCAAATCCCCAGTCTAGAGCCTGACTCAAAGCAAACATTCAATAAATATCGACTTAAATGAATTAATGATTGAATGAATGCGAATTTATCTTTGCTAATGAATATGTGATAGCACAGACAATACAAAAAATAATGTTTGCTGTAACATATATATCCCTTCCTCATTAAGTAGCTATTAAATTGAAACTGCAGTTAGCTTAATATTTCTTGGCATATATGTGATTCTCAGTAGCGAAAACAATGAGGATTGTTCTAGAAAATAGGCAAAAGACTTCATTACTAGTTCTGTAATCTTGTGCATTTTACTTAATTTTTATGAGCTTTAATCTCAGTTTTATAAACCCAAGATGATGATAATTACATTTCATATTTCCTAGAATTATTACATGGATCGAGGTGATAAGGTATATGAAAATACTTTAAATATTTTTAAAATATTCTAAAAATATAAGGCAAAGTCTATAATATTATTAAATAAATTACTTATAAAGAAAAATCAATAAATTACATTTGACCCTAGTCTTGACATTTAATTTTAGTGAAGAAATTAGACTAAACATATATATGAGCCTAACAAGGGACCGATTTCAAAAAAAAGAAATGGATAATTGTGTAAAACTAATTCAGAAAGAGACACAATGAACTAGAATAAGGGAAAGAAAAGAAAGCCAAAGAGTTCCAAAAACGGACCAAAAATAGAGACATTGACTCACCTTGAACTCGCTTGGCACAATCAGTTTTGGAGTGTCCACACCTACCAGCGCGTCTATTACACAAAAGATGAGAATGGACAAGATAATGGCAAAATCACTGATCAGTTTTCTTGCCTAGAAAAATAAAAAAGAAACCAGGGATCATCTAGCACCAGACACATACATTTGCCTATGTTTGAACTGAATGAAGAATTCAGTATTTGCTAACAGTTTATAGCAACAGCTTTATCAACAAATTGAAGGAGGTGTCACACTGAAGAAAGATTATTTTTAAATTATTTTTGTATTATTTTATCTCCTGGCCAGATATAATCTGATCCCACAAAGCAGGTAGCAGTGTGTGTGTAGGCAGAAAGGACAATCAAACAACATATCCCTGAAATATTGTACAAACACTCATCCCAGGCAGCATGGACACCTGGATAAGAATGAAATCAAAGCATGTATGATAAAAACCTGCACAAAGACCTAGAATTCTGTTTATTGTTTGGGAGGTAGCACTGTAAGTACAGAGTTAAGATAAATCCCATGAGGTAGCCTGAAAACACCAAGAATCTAGCAGGGAAGGGATTA
>CAUYSK010012560.1:0-23776 GCA_963575035.1 Avahi laniger
TTGCTGGCTAGAAGACCCTGGTTTCCCTTGCTGGCTAGAAGACCCTGGTTTCCCTTGCTGGATAGATGACCCTAGACTCCCTTGCTGGCTAGAAGACCCTGGTTTCCCCTGCTGGCTAGAAGACCCTGGTTTCCCTTGCTGGCTAGAAGACTCTGGTTTCCCTTGGCGGATAGATGACCCTAGATTCCCTTGCTGACTAGAAGACCCTGGTTTCCCTTGCTGGCTAGAAGACCCTGGTTTCCCTTGGCGGATAGATGACCCTAGATTCCCTTGCTGACTAGAAGATCCTGGTTTCCCTTGCTGGCTAGATGACCTTGGCCTCCCTTGTTGACTAGATGACCCTGGATTCCCTTTCTGGCTGGAAGATCCTAGATGCCCTTGCTGGCTAGAAGACCCTGGTTTCACTAGTTGGCTAAAAGATTCTGATTTTTCTTGCTTATCAGAATCTTCTGAACACCCTTCTTGGTTAGATTCTTCTGAATTCCCTTGCAAAATCCAAACTCCTGACATCCCAGTCTGGTTCAAACCTCCTGTCCTCCCTTGCTGATTAAAAGTCTTTGATTCCTCTAGCTGGCTAGAATACCCTGGTTGTCCTTGCAGACCAAATATCCCTGGCTTTTCTTGTGTATAACTACCTCCTTGCTTATTAGAATCTTTTCGTCCTCCTAGATTGTTAGCTTCATTTTGTTTCTGTACAAGTGCAAGTTCTGGATTTTCTTCTTGTTTGAAAACACTTGTTCCTGAAATCTGAGTTGAAGACACTGGAATAATACCACAAGCACAAAAATAAAAAAATAAAGTTATTTAACTTAAAGAACTTTAAATCAACAGTATTCACTCAAGATATAGTTTTTCCTTAATGCCTCCTTGATCATTTAACCCCAAGGTAGAATCTTCCCATTCTTCCTCATACCCTGAATATTTGGGTTCCTTCAATTTTTTTTGACTGTATGATACAGATTCCACAAATTGTAGCGTCAAGCCAGCTTGTCCCATTTCTAAACCATACAGTCTGAATTATTTGAACTGGGCCTTCATTCTACCCCAAATTCCTTGTAATGGTTTCCTGATGAATCAAACGGACTCTGTTCTACACCTATTATAACCTTTCCCCGCATCACAGGCTTCATTCCCAATTTCCAAGCCTCATTTTACAGATAATGCCATCAACTTTGTAGACATAAAGGCTGGCAGACTTTATGAAAAAAGCCCTACTTTTCTGCATCTCTATGCTTTCCGTAGCCTTTTTTTTTCCCTTTCCCCTGTCCCAAAGACAGGTTTCCCGTCTCCTTTAGAACATTCTTTTTCAATCAGCTTTATGCCCACCATGTCCAATAAAAAGGCCCTAGCATCAGTCTTACTCTCTCTGGTTATTTTTCTTCTTTATTTTTTGGTCAAACTACTCAGAAGAATGGTAGATATCACATGACTTCTTCTTAAAACCTGTCTTTCATAACTCATCTATTCTATGTCTCCAATTTATTTTGGAAGCCCACCCATTCCCCAGTATGTATCTGTTTTAGGTTTCTTCTGATTCTATTCTCAAATGAACAGGGTTTAGAAAACAATGAATAAATAAATGAAATGGCTTTAGAGCTAGGTACAATGTTATTCCATTGAGTCTTATGTTTATTATCCTTTGTTTGGTACAAATGTTTCTTTTTTGTCTCTTCTTTTTATATTTTTGTTTTTGTTTTTTTGTTTTTTTTGTTTGTTTTTTGCTTGATAATTCCTCTTTCTTTCCTTACTTTCTTACTGTCAGGGGTTTCTTTATGGTTATATTCAGACTTACTTTTTTCTTCTACATAGGCTTCCTGGTGACCTTTTTATTCAATTTACACAACTTTAAGTTATTTTAATGAGGATGGTTCCAAATTTATACTTAGGGTCTCACTTGCATTTACAATTTCCCTGATATATAAAGCAGAGTATACACATTTGTACCTTCAAATCCATTTAACTAAAATCAAATACATCATCATTTGTTATCCATTGAGCACGACATGATGTATTACCGCAGGTGGTTAAGGTCCTAGTTCAGGCACAGGAGTTTAGCAGTTAGCAATCTGCTTTACTAAACTGTCATATAGCATGGGGTCAGGTCTGTGGGTGTAATCTAGACATTCATTCAGTTTAACAAAAAATGTTGATTTAACAAGCTTATTTTCTTTGTCAGAACTATAGTAAGAGCTGGAAATACAACTGTGAACAAGACATTTAGGGTTCTGCCCTTGTGAACCTGAAAAGTCAGGTAGTGGATACAAACAATAGGAGATTATTTAACAGTATGATCAATGCTATAATATGAGAAGTAAACTAGCTAATAGAACCCTAATATAGACAGCAGAGGTGACATCATTTCTTCCTTCTAACATATAAGAAACTTATGACACAGCCAGAAAAATGAATAAGAAAAGAAGAATAATTTCAGCAGAGAAATGAATATATGCATAGGCTCTTTGGGCTGCAGGGATTGAACATTGTTCATTAACAGTCACTAACATCAGGTAGAAACCAATTAGAATAAAGATGTGGATGAAATGGGAAAAAATTGATTGGCGAGCTATTTTTTCTAAATTATTTTCAGTTTTTGCATAGGTGATGCAAGTAAATAGAACCAAATCTTAAAGACTCAAAAGAGTAAAATAGTTTAAAGTTATTTTCCCTTTTTTACTGGCCCCCTCTCCCAAAAACATTTTTCTACCTTGGACACAATTATTTTTTAATACCTAGAAAGTAATAAAAGTAAAGTGCCTGGGACACCATCACATGGACCAGGTTTTTGTAAGTTATTTCAGAAATATCCTATGTATTTACAAACATATACGAATATACTTTCACACACAACTGGTAGCACATTCTACATATTGTTTTACTACTCCTTGTTTTCTCCCTTGACAATGCAGTGATGCTTTCTCTACATAAATACATATAGAGCACCTTCATTTTTTCCTTTATTGGCTGTAAATATTATATACCGTTTTATATGTTTACCATAATAAACTCTAGCAATGAGCGGCTAGTTTATTTCCCTTTTTTGCCATCACTAACCATGATTTAACAAAAATCCTAATAATTTCTTACATGAATAAATAAATTTATAGGATAAAAAGTGGGCTGAAATTTTGGGGTAAGACAAGGTAATTAAGACATCATAATGTGGTTTGATCATCTATTTTTTAAGTAAAAATTTGGAAAATAGGTATCTTCAGCTCTGTTTTATTTTGTTTTCTATTTCTCCCTTCAGATTTTACAAACTCCAGTATATACCTGGCATTGCTTTCCTGGTTCCTCTTTTTTTTTCACCTTCCAAATTTATATAACTGCTACATCTGGTATTAATACACTTTCTTGCATCAACAAATACATGCTAGCACCTAGCAAAGCACTAGAGGTACACAACAGATACAGTACCTGCAATCATGGAACACATATTCTAGTAAGGAATTTTATCTATATTTTTTCCCCTCTAAAACATACTCTCATCCCATCTCTTAGCTGTCTGTTCTTATTTCTTAACTTTGTTACTTCAGCAGCTCCCTAATGGCATCTCTGTACATTTTTCACATCTAACTCATTTTTAATATTGCTACATGAATGATATTTTTTAATAAGATGAATATGATCATTCCTGTACTCAACAATCTGAAAGAACTCTGCAGCCTTTCCAATGAGAAGAGGACCATTATTTTGTGTGTTACATGTATAAGAAGTTGGAGGTCCTAGGCACTTTGTTTTTATTATTGCCTTTCACTGGGTATAAGAAAGATGGTCAAGTAGAAGCTTATAATTTAAAGATGAATTGGAATCTGTTTCATTATTAGGATTTTTTTATCTTAGGAAATGTATTAACTGTATTATTTTGAGAAATTTCCATCTCTGACAACAACCTAACTGGTTTTAGATAAGGGATAGAGAGAAGTATGTTGAATGTCAGTCGCCTAAGAAGAACTCAAATAACGGTGGCTAATGCTATTATCTGTATAATTTCTACAGCAACCCTATGGGAAAGTATACTTATTTCCATTTTACAAATGAAAAAAACTAAGATTCAAATAAGTTAAGCAAGTTGCCCCAAATCACATACATAGAAAAAAATCAGGATTTGAATGCATTTATTTGACCACATAGCCCAGAATCATATTACAAATCATTTCCTTATGGAACACGAACTTGAATATTCATAAACTCTCATAATCCTTTTTAGATTACATATATCTTTCCAGTCTAATATTCTGCCTTTCCCATTCCCTTATCTCTGCTTTTCCTCAGTCACACCAAACTATTCACTCTTATTTCACTCGGTCACTATTTTTATGCCTCTGTTTAAAATTTATCTTCTTCCATTTCTCTGACTGATGGAGATTTCCCATTTTTAAATGTTCTGACAAAGCATTGTTAAATCACCCAACATTTCTAATTCCTTACCTTGAGAATTGGAAGGAAAGTCACCTTTCTTACCTGAGAACATGGCCAAGAACATGAAGGGAAGGAAAATGAAAGCCCCCATGGTAGAGCTTGTTGTTTCAGATGTGTCTGTTAGGTGGAATTAACCGCAACTCTTCAGTAGGTGCTCTCCAAATAAACCATGTTGATCACCACCATGTTATATATTTGAAAAATCTTTCACCCTAATTGCCAAACACTGTCACTATCTTTCAAAAATTATAGAGTAACTTTCACAAATTGGAAAATGTTGCCTCTTGAATGGCTATTTAAAAAATTAGCTTCACGCCCCAACTCCCATAAATATCTAACCTTTAATATGCATCTATCAGATATTTTCCTCCCAGAAAAAAATAAAAAAAAATCCATCTGGGAAAGTACTAAATTTAGTGTTCACTTTTTATTTTTAAGAGATGGCTTATCTTCAGTTGTTAGTATTATTGGCCCTCTAAGTTTATGTGGCTACAATAGAAACTCTCAAGACATTGTCTCTCAATGAATTATATGACAATTACTTACCTCAAATTATCTTTTAAAAGCAAGTAAAAATACATTGAATATTGGCCATGAGTAAGTGATGAATGCTTCCAGTATTCATCAGGATGAATGATGACAGGTAAGGTATTTTTATTATGTAACAAGAGACAATAGAGCTCATGTTTGAGGAATAACATTACACAGTTGGCCTTCTTGTCTCAAGTTGTTATGCCAAACAGAAGCTCATGTGAACGTCACCTTGGGATTTTTACTTGGTCTTAAACTGAATATGATAAAACACTGAAATATTGTCTTCAAGATTGGCTGCCCTATGTAAGAGAAACTTGGATTAATTGGAGCATGTCAAAAAGAAGATGACCTTGATAATATGAGGTCTGGAGACCATATATTATAGCATGAAGTAGGGAGTAAGGTCAAAATTCTGGTTTGGAGTAGGTTAACCACATCCTGCATCAAAAAAGAAGAAGAAAGATCTAAAAAAAAAATAAAAATAAAAAACCTAAAGTTGCACCTCAAAGAACTAGAAAAACAAGAATAAAAAAAAAAACTAAACCCAAAAGTAATAGAAGAAAAGAAATAATAAAGACCAGAGAAAAAAATAGGCAAAATAAAGACTAAAAAAATACAAAAGAGCAACAAAGAGGGCTTTTTAATAAGATAAACAAAATCTACAGTCTTTTAGCCAGTTTAACCAAGAAAAAAGAGACCAGACCCAAATAAATAAAATCAGAAATGGAACTATAACTGATACCACAGAAATTCAAAGGATCATAAGAGACTATTACAAATAACTGGTGTAACAATTTCCTGTAAACCAGACATGTGCATTGCTTATTAGCAAGTAGAAGCAAAGCTCTTCCCAGATTCTAGGATTATAGGAACAAAAAGCCAGTGTTCTCAGAGGAGTGGGAAGGAATTCAGACATGGTGATGTGTTCATGAGATTCTGCTGGTTTCACTTACATAAAAAAATATGGAAGTTTTCAGTAAGTCTCAGAAATTAACCTATAATTAATTATGACATCTGTAGGAAGGGCTCAATGCTTCTTTAAATACTCAGTAAGAAAGTATTTAATGATGTCTGCTTAAGTCTATAAAACATTTCAAAGCATTGCACATCCAACGAGATTATTGCCAAAAAATGAGCTAGATTTTCCTGAGTGAGCAAACAGTTTCCTGTGTAATGAGAACTTAAGAACTGCATTTAAGTCAACCTATTTATATGAAAAATAAATAAAATCATGTAGGTAATTGCTGCTGTTGCTGACGTGAGATGTTTGTGATTCCCTCGGCCACTACCACTTCCCTTGCTCAGGACGAACTCATACACTTTTGTAGCAACGAAGTTGAGAGTTACTCTTCTTTATTCTCACTACTAGTTTTTTGCACCCATGTTGTACCCTCACTCCATTCCTGGTTATCAATTCCTCCCTGACTTTTATGTATTTCATATTCATATCTCATTCTTTTAGAAGCTTTTAGATTTAAAAAGTCACCCTAGTTATTTGGTCGTATTATTTTGGTTTTTCATGATTTAATTGTCAAATTATGTTTTCAATTGTGTGTGTATACATACACACGGGGGCAAAGGCTGATTTTCTTTTTTCTTTCTTTCTTTTTTGTTTTGGAGACAGAGTCTCATTCTGTTGCCCAGGCTAGGGTGCCTTGGTGTCAGCCCAGCTCACAGCAACCTCAAACTCCTCGGCTCCAGTGATCCTCCTGCCTCAAAAAGCTGATTTTCTAAAGCAGTGGAGATACGTGGACTGGACTTAGGCTACATTTTTACTGTTCTGTCTTTGCTGCTATAGCTTTTGTTTTGATGGTGCATTTAGTTTACAGGTCACCACGTTTCTCGTATCCTATAACCAGAAGCTTTATACCGGTCTGGACCCTGTATATACTTGACTTTTTGAAATTTCACTATAAATTACACTATATATAATAAGTCTCCAACAAATCCCAATGCAAATTTGATTAAAATTAAATTTAAGTTATTGATCCCATATGCATTTATTAGCGTTAAGATTGTGCTGTTCGTTGTTGTATACAATGGAGATACATCGGTAAATGAAAGAGTATTAGATCTCTTACTCTCAAGGTACACCTGCCCATAATAAACAAAAAATAAAAGGTAAAAATTATTACTTCAATGATAAAAATAAAATTATCTATAAAATGTGTGTTACTGGCCGATTATTCATAATAATGTTGGTAGTCATAAAATGTCTGTTGATACATTTTAAAAAGAAGAAAGAATTCAAATCAATTACCATACTGTATCACTTAAGGGAATAGACAACGACCAGAACTCTAAACCTAAAGCTAATGGAAGGAAGGAAAATATAATGATTAAATCAGAGGCAAATGAAAAAAGAATAGAAAAACCATAGAGAAAAATGAACAAAATCAAAACTTTGTTCTTGGTTCTTTGATTGACAAAAGTGGAAATGCTTTAGCTAGATTGACTAAGGAAAAAAGAGAGAACTCAGATTACTAAAATCAGAAATGAAAGTTGGACATCACAACTGATTTTACAGAAATAAAAAATTAAGAGGATATATTAACAACTGGATAAACTAAATGAAAATGGATCAATTTCTGGAAATACAGAATCTACCAAAAATGAGTTATGAAGAAATAGAAAATCCAAGTAAACCTATAACTAGTATGGAGATGTAATTAATCATAATCAAAACCTCCCAGGAAGTAAAGCTCCAGATCAGATGACTTAACCAGTGAAACATCTAAAGAACAATTAACATGAGTCTTTCCCAAATATTAAAGAGAAAGGAGCACTTTCTAACTCACTCTCTGAGGCCAATATTACCCTGATACTAAAGACAGGTAAAGACAGTACACAAAAAGGAAACTACGAACTAATATCCCTTATTAATTTGCTTGACAAAATATCAGTAAACCATATTCAGCCATGTATTAAAAGGACCATACACCACGAGCAACTGGGACTTATTCTTGAATGCAAAAATTGTTTGCCATATAAAAAGCAAGCAATGAAACATACCACATTCATAGAACAAAAGGGATAAAATAGCTCATGATCATCACAATGATGCAGAAAAAATATCTGACAAAATTCATCATGTTTTTATGATAAAAACATCCAATAAACTAGGAATAGAAGGACATTTCCTCAATATGATAAAGGTCACATATGATGAACTCACAGCTAATATCAAACTCAATGGTGAAAGAACCAAAGCTTTTCTCCTGAGATCAGAAACAAGACAAGGATGCCTCCTTTCACAACTTCTATTCAACATCGTCTTGGAAGTTCTAGCCAGATCAATTCTATATGAAAAAGAAATAAAAGACATTCAAATTAGAAAGGAAAAAATAAAGTCATTTATTTTCAGAGGACAGATTCTTATATGTAAAACCCTGGAGATTCCACACAAAAAAAGAGCTAATAAAATAACCAAACTTGCAAGATACAAAATCAGCACACAAAAACAAGTTGTGTTTCTGTACATTAACAACAATTCAAAAAGAAAATTAAGATAACAAAGCAGTATACAACACCTTCAAAAAAAATCAAAATACTTAGGAATAAATTTAATTAAGGAGGTGAACTCCTTGTACATTGAAAACTACAAATTAATACTAATAGAAACTAGAGAAGACAAAAATACACGGAAAGACATCCTCCATTCATGGATTGGAAGATTTCATATCATTAAGCTGACAATATTACCCAAAGTATGTGTAGTGATCCCCAACAGACACGTAACTGTGCTTTATTATTTGCATTCTTTTAGGATACTCATCAAAGCGTAAGCACCACTGTAGTGAGCTAAACTGGGCCATGCAAGGGGACCCTTTTCTTATTAGATCTGAATCTTTTCAAACTAAAGCAGGGGAAATCTCTTCTATGTACTTTTTCCTTTACTCAAACTACAGAAATGAAACGAACCAACATTTTGAAAAGGCACAGCTCTGGAAGAAAAAAGAAAGTCAGAGAAAGACAAAGAAGCAGTTCACTAGATGCCTTGTTCAGAGTTAGCCCATTTGAACCCTGGTTTTCTCAGGCTAAGCTGTAGCCCCAACCCAAAATTTACATTCTAATGTACATATTGGAAATGATGGCAGTACATGTCACCCTCTTTACATAGTTGCTTGAGGCTTTGTGGAATTATGAGTACCTCTATTTCTAATGTCCTCAAATACATAACTAGTCCCTCCAATTCAACACTTACATGCAAGTTACTCAAGTTACTATGATTATGTGCTTTATCAGTTAGGAATATGGGATTAATGTTAACTATCCCGAGTTTAAATTCAAACTCTGCAACTCACTGACTGTATAATTATGGACACATCATTTAAATCTCTATACTTCAGGCTACTCTTTTATAAAATGAGGCTACAACTTCATAGCTATTTCTAAATTTAAATGTGATAATATATGTGTGCTATACTCAGTAAATAGGTTAGTTGACATTATTGGTAATGAGTTATTTCAGTCTTAGTAATTTTTTTCTCTAGCCTTTTTTCATGTTATACCCTTTTTTACTTTAGAGTGTGTGTGTGTATGTGTGTATTTCACTTCAAGAAGCCTTCACATTGTCATAGACAGATAGCAACCCCCCTCCACCCAAGCCTAATTTCTGACATGCTATATCATTTTTTTCACGAATTTACCTTTAAAACCCAGTAAGAGGAGAAAAGTTAAGAAAGATATAATAAAGATGGATGAATAAGTCTAGGAGATGTAATGCATTGTGCAGTGTACAGTATTAGGACTATAGTTGATAATTTTGTGTTATATACTGAAAATTTAATAACAATTGGAGTGGGAGAATAAAAATGCCTGAGGACAGTTAATGTTACAAATTTGGTATGATCCAGTTTGAACTATGTTCCCATTGTCTTCTGAAGATATAATGACTGATATGGGTGTTTGGATCAAATAAATTATCTTTTTACGCTTTGGAGCAAGGAGTACAAATCATACTTGAAACAGTGTGTTTTGTCCTGGAAACCACAATAACAAAGAACATAAACAGAATTGTGAACACCTGACCCCTTTGACAGAGCCTATGTATGTTTTACCATTTTTAAAAACATTTCTAATGAAAATTTTCAAACATATAGCAATGTTAAAATAATTTTACAGTGAACACCTGTAAACCTAGATTGCACCATTAATATTTCACCATACTTATTTTTTAAATTTATTTTATTGTGTATATATATGTTTGTAAAGTGTACATGTTTATGTATATACACACAACGCATAGTGAATTGATTGCTATATTCAAACAAATTTACATATTTATCATCTTTCATAGTTACCATGTGTGTAAGAGCACCTAAAATCTATTCTCTTAGCAAATTTTCAGTATATAATAAAAAATTATCAACTGTAGTCCTATACTGTACACTACTCTATGCATTACATCTCTAGACTTATTCATCCTACCTAACTACAAATTTGTACCCTTTAACCTACATTTCCCAATTCCCATCCCCAGCCCTAGTAACCATCATTCTACTGTTTCTATTTATTTTAAAATTCTGCATATATATTGTCACATATATATCCATCTATCAATCTTTTAATCCATCTTTGATGTAATTGCAATTCGTAGTAAGTTGCAGACATCAATACTCTTCTTTCTATTAATAAAACTTTACTATGCATATCATAGTTAAGACTTCACTTAATGTTGTCTCTCTTCTTTTGATGGAAAATTTGCAAACTACAATAGGCACAAATATTATGTATTTGCTGAAGTTTGACAAATATGTACATGTCTGGAACCCAAATCCTCATATTGTGGCTTGGTTTGGGGGGAGGGTTGTACGTAACTTGTCTCTTCTAAAAAATGTAAGACTTCTGGTCTTCTGTGGTTTATTTTTAAATTGTTTTCCTTTAACTCTCTAAGAAGAGCCCAGAACTAGACAAGAGATGGTATTACAGCAATTTTCAGATATGGCCGCTGAAATAAGCCTTGAAATAAATGATAGAATTAAGATGCAGATAAGATATTTGTGTGAAGGAGGAAGGGTTAGGTGGTGCCTCAAAAGATGGCATAAGAGGCCGTTAGGCAGAAAAGCACAAAGTGGTAAAAATGAACATTTTGTGCTGGGGACAGCTGACAGGAATATGGCCCGGCTGGAGGGGAGGGACCCAACAGGAGAGAGAAGAAAGAAATATTTTCAAAGATGCACAGTGATTTTGTTATTAAATTACACATAACGTTCTACATGTTTGCATTAGAAGTAGCTAAATTCTTTCCCGAAACAGAAACTCAAGGAGAGAAAAGGGTTTAATTTCCCTAATGAGCAGGGAATCTTCTCTGCAGACCCGAAGAGGACAGAGGACTAAAGCAGCCGAGGTGAGGATTTCCAAAAAAGTTAAATAAAAAGAAGACAGACATTTTAAAAACTGTGCTTGGCAGGGGACACTATTTTTATATGCTGAGAAATAGAACAAAAATACCCTGATCAGTGAAGACAGGATAGTGCTGAAATTGAATGCAGAGCATAATAAATGCTGCTGACTTTTTTAGCTCTCATCATGTATCAGAGACTGTTTAAATGCTTTACATATACCATGTCCTTAATCTTCACCGTAACATGAGGAGGTACATACTATTATCCCTATTTTTCATATGAAGAAATAATGATACAAATAAGTCAAAATGAATTGTTCAAAGTTGTACAGCTTATGTTAGAGCCATGACTCATGTTCTGGTCCTTGGAGACCCACACTCTCATCATTGATGTACCCAAATTCTATATTTTGTGGTCATTTTTATCCATCAAGGGGAATATTCTTTAAGCATAGAAGAGCCTACTAGTATATTTTCCCTAGCAGAACCTAATCTACTTGCTGGCTCTTTACCTAGATATTGGAAGCATCTTTCAGTCTGGCTTGGTCCTATTCAATTATATGCATATATTTGAGATTTTTAAATCGGAAATATAATCTTAATATTTATGGTTAGAAACACATTTTATGCATTATGGTAAAAGCCAAAATCTTAACAGTAACTACAAAGTCTTTCATGATTTGGGCTCACCTCTGGCTTTATTATTTGCCCACTTGCTCAGTTCTCCTGAGTCACCTCCTTGCTGAACCTTGAACAAACCAGGCATGCTCCACAGCCTCGAGGACTATGCTTTTCCTTCTCCCTTTGCTCTTCTCCAAGATATTTGCTTAACCAAGTTCCTCATCTCCAGGTCTTCCCAATAAGAACTACTCTAACCACCTGATTTCATGCTGCAATTAACCATCTCCCCTCTCTAAGCATTTCTCATCCACATTAGTATATTATGCTTAATCTTTTCTTATAACCTTTATCCCCTTCTACCTTATTATAATATTTACTTATTTACTATATGTATTGTTTTAGTCTATGTCTTTTTGCTGGAATGTAAGTTTCATTAAGTACTGAAGGATCACTGGCCGTTTTTATCCCCACCCACAGCTGTATCCCAGGCTCTCAAAATAGAGTCTGCTACAGAGTAGGCACCTGGTAAATGTTTGTTGCTGGAACGATGGTTACTACATTGCATATGGAGATGTCTTTGGTCTGAGTTTCCCCATGAAGACGTTATTTGTGAAAGTATGCTCTACTACATGAAAGTACTCAAAGGAAGAGTTTCCAAGATTTCCATTTGGATTGTTCAGAATGAGATATTTATATATTCAACTATGTATCTTCGTAGCCATGGAGACTCTGAGATTATTATCTACAGAACTGTGCTTTGGGGATGGACATGCTTAAAACTCTGATTCAGGTGGGACAAAGGCAATATATGTAACCTAAACAATTGTACCCCTGTAATATGCTAAAATAAAAAAATAACCTCAGTCTTCTCTTACCTAAAGCTGTTTTCTTCAGAAAGTAAATAATTAAACTTTCTCTAGACCTTAGGATTTCTAATGTTTCATCCAGTTCTTTCATTCCAAGATCAAGCTCAAAATTGACTACATTCTTTAATGTATATGCTTTTAGAGATTTTGTATCTATTTGTTATTTATTGAATAGTTACCATTTATTGAATATTAATTTCCTTCTTTCCATCTTACAGATCCTATGATGTTACTGAGAAGCCAAATTTTGTATGTCTTTAGGTATTATATAGTCCAAATTTACAATTCCAGGTAGATGAGAAAACTGTGGTCCATGGAAGATGAATGTTTTACTTTTTTTTTTTTTTTTTTTAGTAAAAGGCAAAAGACTTGTTCATTTTGAAGAGAAACCAGAGCATGAATGTTTTACTTTAATACAATATACCTTTTCTGAAATAAGAAGAACCAATGCAATCTAATACTTAAATAACAGATATTTTTAAATAGCTATAAACATAACATATGTTTATGTTGTCAAAATCCTTCATTCTCCACATGGAGTTTCCAAGAATAAGAGAAAAGAAGGACTTTCCCTAAGATTCCATGGTGATTTAGACCAGGAAACCAGGTTTCTTGATCCAAGTTTATATCAGGTCAATTATTCCACCTTGCATCTGTATGTTTTCTTGATCTCAGAGTAAAAACACAATCGATGTTCTGCAGAAGTTACTTTATTAACAGTGAATCAAAGGAAAGAGGTATACATTAAACTCCTCAAGACCCAGGCAGAGAAGAAGGTGTGTCGTTACGCACTCAAGGGATCTACTAGAGAGAAGTATAAGCAGAAACAACAAAGGACAGATGAGAGAGTCGGTGAGCCAGCACAAAACACTGGCTCTCGTTCAGCATTTCCCAGGATGCTTTAGGTTAATCTTTCCACCACTTTTCCTATAAAAAAGAAAGACAAACATATACTCAGGACAATATCATAACTGCTCACTCCAGTGGTTGGAAACAGATTTATCTATGTCATGGTCTGTCAAATCATTTGATTCTATAGATATCCACACCTATGATTTAGCAGAGGTTAATCAAATGCACTCAGAGGTGATATCTGGCCTAACTGTGGATACAGCATGAATCTTAAATAAATCTCGCAGTTTTGATAAGCCTTTTATCTTTTGGTATCAATAGCTCATTCTCCCAGAGTAAATATATATGCAGTTGGAAAAGGTAAAAGTGACAGGAGAAATAATGGCAAAGACTACAGTGTAGCTCTACCCTGACAGAAGATGTTAGAAGTTAAACGAAATATTCAGGCATTTGGCATTTTATAGCAGGCCACACATTCAGGCCCTGTCAGTAATATGCATCCATTAATTCACATCTTATCTTATCCCATTGACCTTCTCCTGAGAAAAGCTTGGGATTAATTAGTCAGATATGTTTTATATAAATGTAAACATGTGTCCATTATATATTGCTATTGAAATTTTTAATTAGAAATAAATGAAAAAAGAAAATTTACTGAAATTATTAAAGATAACAATAAAGTTTTATTATGTATATGATGTATACATTTTTGATATGCTAAGATGAATCAAAATTAATAATAACAAAAGAAAGCTATTATGTTTTCAAATAATTTATTATGTAAATTTTTTGTTGCTTTAACCCATTTGTTTTCAGTCTATTTGCCTGAAGCTTATTTCTTCAGCCTCCATGAGGATGTATGGGAACATATTTCTAGAATACTTCAAGGAATGTGTATCAGTCTTACTCAGGAAGCTTGTGTTTGTCAGGGACAGGTTTGGTGAGTATGATACTTACACCGCCGCCTTACAGAAGGCACATTTATTGCCATATGTCTGCCCATCAGAGCCGCAGTGGGGGTTAGATTCCCGAGTGCAGTAGACCTTCGGGTCACGGAACTCGCCACAGTCAATCTACCAAAGTAAGCACAGGGACATTGACATCAGTGCATTTTATCTAAGGGATAGTCCCTCAGAACATAAGCTTTGGATGGCGAACTTTAAATGCCATTATATATGGAGTCATGACATAAAGCATCCTGAAATAGAAAATAGTTCTCCATATCTGCTTAAATAGAATACATTAAATATAATTGAGACTTTTTCTTTGAGACACAGAAAACTCATTATAAGAAATGCATTATATTATTATATTCAGAAGTAAATTAAAGATGTTGTCAATAATATAGGTAAGACTCCTTACTCCATGTTGAATTGCTCCACTTGAGAATAATTTTGGTCATTAAATGAGATTTATTAACTGTATTAATGTATTCTAATAGCATTCCTTCTGCATTACTATCAAAACATGAATGATGTTTGCAAGGGGCCCCTAGACATTACCTGATGGCTTGTTAATTTTCCCTGTGGATGCAACTTTCACTTATTATCTCTTGAAAACAAAGTTCTAGTGTCTTTATATTAACTTACTCTGTCTCAGAGTCTGTTTATAGAATTTGAACTTTGTGCCTACTACAATGATTTGGTAATGGCTGCCTAAGCCACTGTGTTTAGAAGGATTCTGAGGTTGTATTTGGTCTTGTCGAGAACATATGTTATGATTGATTAATAATTATTACCATGGGTTCTATAGAAGGAATGGTAGTACCTATCTATGCCACAGATAAAGCCTTTCAGTTATACTGATATTTCAGAAGTAGTCTGTAGTTTTAAGATTCTTTTCAATGCAATATCAATCGAGTCAACATTCTGTGTACAAATTACCTTTAAGCCATTATTTCCAGGGTACTGGCAATATGTAATAGGTTAAACTGAATCCCTCCCTTTGTTTCCTTTCCCTCCTAGTTTCAAATTTTTCCTGCATGGAGAGACAAGTCATCTTATTTCAAACTACTGTTTTCATCATATTCTTTGCTTAAGAAGTGAGGATGGTAATCATTATCTTATATTTGTTTAGAAAATTATTTTCCTCAAAGCTCTTTCACATGCACCGCACAGTGACTTTCTGTGGCTGATTAAAGGTAGTGCGGAGCCATGGGGAGCTCATTCAATATAGAGTCAGGGGTCCTGAGATGTTGACTTCGCATCTTTGTGGCTGTTGCTAGACTCAAGCCTTCCAGGTCCTCTTTCTGAGACTTCAGTTTTCTGATTTGTAGTTATGTTGTAGATGCTGGGTAACATCGCTAAACTGTATTTAGATATTCTGGCAGTATACTAATTTTAAGTAAAATCAAACTAATTAGGAAAAATGAAGAATTCCAAACTCATTCTAGTCATGAAGAGTTGTTTTAACCAATAGTATTAAAATTCACCAATCTTTACCTTAAAATACACACAAAAATAAACTTAGCTATCCCAAAAAAGTAATGTACAGAAAATGATTGCCAATCATTGTTTTTGAGAGACTTGTTCTGTTAATTCCAAACCAGACTATGCATCTAAACAGCAATTTGTGGATAGGGTTCCCAAATGCGGAGCCTGGTAGGAAAATAAAAAACATCAAAGGCTATGTAGTGAGTGATTCAAAAAGCAAATTTAATTCAGTTCAAAGGACTATTCTTATTCTGAGAATATGTCTTTTAAACATTCTGGTGATATACCACAATTTATTTAATGAAACACTAGTGATGGTAAATAGTTGTTTTATTTTACAATTATTGTTATTATAATATAATGTTAATTAATGTACTTCCTTGGTAAATTAAAGGGCCAGTAGCCTATTAGTCACTTACATTTACAAGGAAAATTTTACTGGGCCATGAATTTCAAAAGTCTGGGAACATGTTTTTTGTTTAGCTTGAATAATCTTTTCAAAAGAAGGTGATATTTCTAAAAGTCTATAATTTAGAATGCTACCTGTAATCTACCATCAGATGTTTTATCATGGAGAGAATTCTTGGCATGAGAAGAATGACTCGAGTGCTAGGGAAATCTTACTTCCTTTTGTCTTGGCTGGATCAGACTTGAACGGGCATGCTCCTAATGTTAGTTTTAACATCTTCTGTCTGGCATCGAAACTTCCACCCTTCCTCCAGCCATGCAGAATAGAAATAAATGGAAGCCTCGGTGCCATCTGAAAGGGTGGTGCTCTCCCTGTCCTTTAGATTTGAGTGGAGAAGAGACAGCAGCTTTGGCCGGGCAGACTTTGTTCATAATGATTCAGACATTTAGGGCAGGAAGGGGTTTTAGAGATCACTGGATCCAAACCTTCATCTTAGAGATACGGAAACAAAGGCAATGAGAAGCGAAGAGCAACACAGCAACTAAGTATTTGAATTAGGACTCATCTATATTGTCTGCCTCCAAAGCCACTGCTTCCCAATACAACTTCCTCCCCTTATCTAGAGAAAATTGTTCAGATTTTATTGTGTATAAGCGTCATCTGGATAATTATTTAGAATGCTGATTCAAAATCCCCTTCCCTAGTGATTATTATGCAATGTCTTGCATGGTGCCTGGGAATCTGTATATCTAGTAAGCTCCCCAAGTGACCCCGAAGCAAGCAGACTATAAGACTTTGGCCTATCTGAAGGAATAGAATCAGCAAATAGTAGATTTTAAATGAACTTTAGAAAACACTAAAGAAATCAAGGCCCAAAGAAGGGAAGTGACTTGTGTGTTAATGAGAAAACTGATATTAAAGTCCTTATCTATTAAATCCATGTGTAATGGTCTTGTCACCATATTTACTAGCTAATGGGATATGAAATGTGGCTGCATCTTATGTCCTTTCCTTATGTGTTTATTTTTATGTTTGGTATAGATCAGCAGTCCCCAACCTTTTTGGCACCAGGGACCGGTTTCATGCAAGACAAATTTTCCACAGACGAGGGTGGGTGGGGTGGAGGGATACATGGGAGAGAGGGGTAGGTAGAGCTACCTAACAGGCCACAGACGGGTGCCGCACCACAGCCCGGGAGTTGGGGACCGCAGGTATAGACTATGCTATCATACTTACTTAAACATTAGTCAATTTTAAGAAATACAGTTTTGTAAGACAATATCAATATACATGTGTGCATGTGTTAGATATACACACAAGTACACACACACAGGCAGTTAACTTTAAGGCATCACGAATTGTAAGATGCATCCTCATTCCTGAGATGCTGAAGCTGGGGGAAAAAGGTCTTATATAATGCAGTGGATATATCAGGGTTGCGAAATACTTTTCAACTTCTTTGTCAATCAGTTGGCAGTGGTGTCTGGAAATTTTGATGCCAAGGATATACCAAGACACATCAAGGCTAAGCAAGAACTAGTGCCAAGACTACATAGAAACGTCTAATGTGGACACAGGAGCAGGACTGGCAGAACAAAGAGCACTCACTCGTATTGTCATTTGATAGCTAAAACAAGAAAAACAGAAATTGCTGAATTAATTTGGGGGAAAAAGCCCAACAATGAAGATAATTTGTGCCCATTCCAATTTTTAACCCCAAATTGTATTTAAGTTTGGTGAACCAATCTGTGTATTCTCAATACAGAACATTAAGCTAGTTTCCTGTACACTTTCAGTTATTTCTGAAAAAGAAATAATAACCTCTGTCCTAATTCCTTCATAAACTGTTAATTACCAATCAATAACTAATTTGTATATAATCTTTTATAGTTTGCTAAATGCTTTCACATGTTTTATGCCTTTTAAATATAATTGAAATTCTATGAAGTGATGTTATTCCTTTTCTATAGTTGTGGAAATTGCAGCTCAGAAAAACTAACTTGCCTAAGATCATACAATGAAATCAGTGATAGATTATGAATTTTATCTCAGATCCATCCTATTTTTATTTATATTTACTCTACTTTGACAAAAATGTGAGAATGTATGTGTAGGCTCTTTTGAACTGAAAATGGCATACTCACAGAAAGATTATAGTTAAAAAATAGTAGTTTCTGCTGATTTCTGCATTTGGTCTACCTGTTCATTGCTTTTGCTCTATTACCCATAGACAAACCTTGTTTCAGCCAGTGAAGACCTAGCCAGGCACCTCTCAGGTTGAAAAAATAGATAAAATAGACACTGACCTGTCCTCCTTGACTGAAGACACCTGAAAAAAAAAAAAAAACACAGAATCCAAACACTGTAATTTATGAATGTGCAAACAGTAGTATTTACAAAATTAGGAAATCCCTATTCCCAGTTCCTGGTTCTTAGCCATCTCAAGAAGCCACGGCATGTTGTTTCATTTCTTACATTTTACACCTCCTCACGTCTTAGAGAGGTGATGTAAGGACATGGACCATGAGGGCGCAACATTCGTTGGAGGTTCAGGTGGGGAGCAGAAAATGGTATAAGGATCCAGAGATTTATGTTACAGTCCTGGCTGAGTCACTAATTCGCTGTGGGAACGGCCTTACCATCTCTGGTTTCACCTTGGAGAAGTAGGATTGGAAAGGCGTCTCTGACATTGACACTCCAAGGTTCATTCCATGCAGTTCCTCCCAAAAGCCTTTGTTATGGGCAACTGGGAGAGGGATTAAGTTTGTCATTTGTTCTTTGCATTGGAAACTGCTCAACTTTTAAGACTTGGCCCAAATATAGACTGGTAAGAACCAACCCATTCTCTTTTCTGCAACTCTTTTCTCCTTCTGCATATCTCTAAATTCCTGAAAAAAAGTCCATATATATAGTCTTGTTTCTCTCACTCTTCCTCCCTCTTAATATTTGTATGTGTGATTTTAGATTGTGACTAATTAGCTGAGTGGTTTAAATACTGAAATAATAAAAATCCTAGGTCCAGTTCTGGTAGGGGCTGTTAGGTTTTGATCTGTGGTCATTTCCGTGGAACTCCTTTCATAACACCCCTTACATGGAAGCCCAAGGCCACCTCAGCCAGAGAGAGTGTGGATTAGTGCAATCCATCTCCAACGCTGGCCAGCACTTATGGGGGGACCACTGAAAATTCCTCAGAGTGGAAGCTCTTTTAATGGGAGTAAGGAGAGAACAAGTCTTTTTTAAATTTCAAAGCATGTTACTGATCATTTTCAGCAGTGATTACCAACCTCATTGATTCATAACTAGCAATCACGTAAAAATTCCATTATATAAGACCAGATAGGGCCTGGGGAGTTTGCATTTTTATAAATATTCTCACCGATTTTTTATGGCCATGGAAAATTAACTATTGCCTTTTCAGTACGTTCTTTACTATGATCAGAAGAAGAAGGATCTGTCCAATGTCTTATATGTAGGAACTGGCAAGGCAGAAACAGGATTACTACCCTGAGTTCAATCTAGTACTCTTTTTAGTAAATTTTAATAATGGCTATAACAGATGTTCGTTAAACACTTGCTATGCCTCGTCTGCTTTGTTAAGCATTTTACATGCATTTTTCTCATTTAATTTCTCATCTAGAGATGGTCCTTCTATATCCCTATGTTAATCTGAGAAAAATAAGGCTCAGAAAGGTCACATAGCTATAAAATGAAAATGTCAGGACTGAAATTCACTTTTGTCTGTTTCAGCATGAAGACTCTTATGTACTATGTTCTCTCAAGTACTGTCCGGTATGTCTGTGAAGCACCCGTGCTTTGGTATGTTAAATGTACTAGTGAACCAGCTCCTGTTAAAGATCACTTCACCTTTGTAAAGAGAAGTGACAGAAGACAGTAACTGATTTCTGAGACTATCTTTGCAACTAAAGTTTAACACAGTCAGATCTATTTTTTTCTGCCATCTTACCTAGTGATTGAAATACCCATGAAGGTTATTTGGCTTTAGTAGTCAAGTTTACTCCAGAATATCATAGGAATCTTTTATCCATTATTTTTCATATTTCTAAGTGTATTTGGTTTTGACTAACTACAGTGAACGATGGCTTCTTCCTCAGCTAAATCTCTTTGAAAATTTGTTTTTACATGTGTATTTCAGTCATTTAAAATCTTTGGTAGAAGCAAAATTTATCTGCTATTGTCACAGAAAATGATAGATCAGACATGGAAATTCTCAGGGCTTAGTGTCATTTTTAGCATTTTACAAATGAGAAAATATCTCAGAGAATTGAGATATTTCTCCAGTTGACACAGGTCAGTAGTGAAAGCGATGGAAGTGGGTCTTGGGTCTAGAGACTCTAGTGTATGGTTTGTCTACTATACCCTGATCGAGTAGAATAATAAGGAAGGGAAGATAGATATAATGGCCCTATTCATTTGATGACCTGTAATAAAAATCATAACCTTGAAGTATGATTGTCCTTTGAACCTCATTAAAGTGGCCAAAGATATTCCCCTGCTTGAAGATTATTTAATTCACCAGGAACATATATGTTTCTACATTCTAAGATTTAATAACATCCTTTTAAGGATTTCCTCATTGAGTTTCCATTTTTCCCCTTGTTCTAATTTCAATTATTTGAGTCCCTTTGTAATAATAACTAAGGATAGGAAAGCATTCCTTTGCCTTAGAAAGCAAAACCAGTATTTAATGCAATTATCCATCCTCCATGGAACAAACATCAACTGTGATGTCTAGAAAATCTGGATTCAAATTCCAAATTCTCTTATACTTACTAGTTGAAAGTTCTTTGGCAATTTTCTTAACTTCTCTGTGCCACCATTTCTTAGATGTAGAATAGGGATTCAAATACTTTACTATGAATATTGAAGATGATGCATAAAAGCCCTTCTTAGTACATGCCTAGAATACAGTATATGCTCAACAAATAACAGCTATTTTTATCATTATTACCAACATCATTTTCATCACCACAATCATTATCATCCTTGTGATGATTTCCTAGAATTGGCCTTTAATATCAAAATTGTTAGAACTTTGCAATATGATGGACAACTGCTCTTGTTATCTCCCGTTCAGTATATATATGGGATCTTAATTTTAAGAAAAAACTCACCTGAGAAAAAGCAGAAAAGAGCCAGAGAGAGGAGCAGAAAGACACCTGATAGTTTCATGGTGCCAGTTAGTTCGCTCAGATCGAGGCTGCTTTGTCCAGCTCAGGTTCTCTGGCAAGACAATTCCCAGAAAGCACTAAAGCACACACTCAGACACATATATATAGAGATGATAGAGGGAGTTGGGATCTCCACCTTCTTTATAAAAACCATGTTCTAAAACCATATGCAGTCCTACACACTTTTGACATTTATTGGGACCTGTCACCAACTTAAAGAAATGCTTCATGTGCCCCATCAATCTTAAAAATTAGGACAATTATGTGAGTCGCACCTTAGACCTTACTAATAGAGCTGTCATCTTCTACCAGTAGCCTACATTTTCCTAACAACCAATACATCCTCCCTGCTCTTCCCTCCAAGATTTCATTGCATTAAAGGGATGATTCACTGTCTATAAGGGATGTCACATGATTCACTGAGTTCCACTTGATCCCTATGTCTTTTTCGGACAGGTCCTACATGTCTGTGGTCCAGATGAGTAACCACAGGGGAATGGAATCTTGGGTGTAACTTGGATTTTCAGAGTCCAAATCATCCAAGGTGTATCTAAAGGAGACAAGCATTCTGCATTAGAACAAGCATTTTCTGGGCAGGAATCAGCTTGTTAAATTTTAAATTATTATTATAGTCAAATGCCAGTGATTTTCAAATTTTGAGTCAAAATGAACAGGGGAGTCAATATATTGTTTTTAATTTATGAAAAAGAAGATTCGTTTTTAAAATTACTGAATTGGATATTTGAAATGAGTAATATTTGTTGTTTTTTCTGCAAAGTAAAAAAAGGTAATCATAATAAAGATCTTTATGTTTTAACTCCTTGAAAATATACTTTTCATGTGAGTTAGATGAATTCCATTAACTATCATCACCTATTTAATTGCAAGACAGATCAAAGAGTGAGAAGCTGTAACTTTTTTCAGGGGAACAAAAAAATGGTCATAGTGATAATGAGAAAGTCTGTATCAAACTATAAACTGCTATTTAAAATATCATAAAGAAAATATGTAACAAGTTAAAATATGGAAAGATTATGCAAAATGTGCCCAGTTGAAACACAAGTGATTAATGCAATCCATATATAAATAGTTCATAAAAGATACATTTAAATATTTGTCTTCCTTTTAAAGTAGTCACTTTAAGAAAATATACACATAATTCAGATATTGTTTCTTTTATCTCAGACATTAGCTCTCTTTTAGGGAATTACATAAGCTTAGAAATTTTAATTTGATTAATCTAAATACTTGGAATGAATTTTATGACTTTGAAAATGGTGAATATATTTTATTGAATTTGATAATAAAACAAAATATTACTACTTTAATCAAAATGAAGGGCAGCCGTGGTAAAAAATAATTATTTTCTTTTGATTGCTTCACTAAGAATTTTTTTAAAAGACCTGAATTTAAAATATAGAGGAAAGAGGGGAGAGGAGCATGGATAAGAAAGAGAGGAAAGACATGAGGGAAGAAAAGTGTGTGCTCGGCAAGGATAAAAAGAGGTTTCATTCAAAGGTGGTGAACAACACACACACTCGCGCGACCTTAAAGTCCTTTTCAAAAAGCTGTGGGTCAAGGCCCGGCGCGGTGGCTCACGCCTGTAATCCTAGCACTCCGGGAGGCAGGGAAGGGCGGATTGTTTGAGCTCAGGAGTTCGAGACCAGCCTGAGCAAGAGTGAGACCCCCGTCTCTACCAAAAATAGAAAGAAATTAATTGGACAGCTAAAAGTATATAGAAAAAATTAGCCGGGCATGGTGGCGCATGCCTGTAGTCCCAGCTACTCGGGAGGCTGAGGCAGTAGCGATCGCTCAAGCCCAGGAGTCTGAGGTTGCTGTGAGCTAGGGTGTCACCACGGCACTCACTCTTAGCGAGGGCAACAAAGTGAGACTCTGTCTCAAAAAAAAAAAAAAAAAAAAAAGTTGTGGGTCAGATGGTAAACACTGAAGTCCCCAAAACACTAATGAAAAACCTTAAAAACTGTTTAAAATTTTCTCAAACGCTTTATAGAAGAGGATTCAGGATATTTAGAAACACAGCATAAAGGGGAAATTGATTAAGGAAAGTCATATGAAATTTTAAAATAACCGTTGTACAATTTTGCCTA
>CAUYSK010012564.1:0-19393 GCA_963575035.1 Avahi laniger
CAGCTACTCGGGAGGCTGAGGCAGGAGGATCGCTTGAGCCCAGGAGTTTGAGGTTGCTGTGAGCTAGGCTGACGCCACGGCACTCTAGCCCAGGCAACACAGTGAGACTCTGTCTCAAAAAAAAAAAAAAAAAAAAAAAAAGAAAAATACACAAAGCAAAACTGATAGAACTAAAGGGGAAAAGACAAATTCAGAATCACGGAGATGTTAACCTCTTTCAGTAATTGATGGAATAAGTACACAGTACATATGATGAACAAAGATTATCAATAATAAGAATTGAAGCAATTTTATTTTATTTTCTAAATCATAAAATTCAAAAGGAAAACACTGTTCAAAATCTGGTAAATTGATGAACATTTGTAAGGGAAAATTCATTTGTAGAGGCAATAGGTTTCTTAGGCCAAACTTAGTGTTTTTTCCAGCCCGCCCCCAACCTCCGGCAAGCCGGCCTTCCCTGGAGGCATGAGTCAGCACATTTATGTAACCAAGGTGTTATCTCCTATGTGAACCCATGTGATCACGCTTTCCCATGGCATGTTGCCACTATCGTTCAGAGCCATATATAAGTGCTCACCATATTCTCAGCCACGCTTTTTGCCGCTGCTGTATCCCCGCCCCCAGCTACCGCAAAAAAGAGCCTGTCTCACCTGCTTGCTGCCACACCTCTTCCAATTTCCAAAGCCTGCTGCTGCGTGGGAGTACTCGCTAGCCACAGAGCTCTCTCCTCACAACATTTATCTATGTCAAATATTAATATAGTTTTTACTATGTGCCACATTCTATGCTAAGTCATTAGTACAAAACAATATAAGGCATAGTTCCTGTTTGTAAATAATTTTTAGACAAGGTTAGGAAGTCTTATTTGCCTCAAATTCAGTTGAGAATTTCCACCTCTAACATGAGACTCCTCTAATTCCCTAGTTGGAAGTCAATGTTCAAAATAGGTCAGGCTGTCAAACTTCTCATAAATGCAGCTCACAGAGATTGAAGAGCTTATCTGAAAAGGAGTCAAACTTTTAGAAAAGCTGAAATGGTACTTTTCATTCATTTCTTTTTCAAAGGGTCTAATTGGAGAAAAATATTTAATAAATATATTACAGATGCAAAAATCTTCAAAACCAAACCAGAGGAAAACATTTTGCAAATAGTTTTAAAATGAGTCTGATAAAATGTATAAAACTTGAACTGTTGTCTCCATGAAAAGAATGCAGCTGGAGGCAGCATTTACAGCTGGCAGGCAAGAAGTTTAGCTACTCAGGGCAAACTTACCCAATTTCACATCAATGATTATTATATTATGACATTTAGGAAAACATTAAATGTTTCTCTTTGTAAGTTTTCTTTGCTATCTCTCACAATATGAATGAATATTCAGTATATTTACTACAATATGAAACAATGCTCATGAAATGTAATCTCCAAATTGATTATCCTTAGCTGGCCAAACAAATCCTGCTGAAGCCTTTGAGACTCCTGTCTTAACCCTGAACTCAAGCAGGTGGCAAGTCAATAGCAAGGGTGATAACTGGCTACTGAAGGGGTCTTAAGTCCAAAGTGTAACTCCAATCACATTCTCTGCTGTGGAGGACCAGAGGCCTATTGTGCTTTTCTAACACAATCAAAGCCAGTTTTCTGGGTACTGCACCCAGGTGGAATGAAGGACTCTTAGGTGAATGATCAGGAACAGCAAAAATCCTGATTACATGTAGAAAGAAAACAAACAATGTAAGTAATGCTGAATTGGAACATAAGGTTCCAAAACAGACTATTCTAAAGTATCATGCTTTCTAATTTGTGAATCAATTCCTTCTCACTCTGCTCCCTGGTAAATTGGACAGAACTGTTATTTTATAAAAGGAGAAAAGAGGCTAAATGACTTGCCCACATTTGCACAGCTTATCAACAGAAAAGGAAATTGAATTTTAGCTTTTTGATTGCCCGTCCAGTAAGCTGACATGCTTTAAATGTGCATAAATTACACTTTTGAAGCAACTCACTCAACAACTTTTTATTGGAGCATTTAATGACCTCTGTATACTGCTTACTAATTGTTTCAAATGTGTTGTTTCACAAACACTCTCCCCAACTAGATGGCAGGCACCTGTGGACAGGGCTGGGCATATTTTATGTGCTCTATAAATGCTGATTGATTAATTAACAAGGAAAGAGGAAACATTTGGAAAAGAAGGAAACAAAAAGAGTAGAACATAATGAAGCTGAGGAGAAAGATCTAGCTCTCAGAAGCTACATGCCAGTCATTTGAATTTAGGGTATAGTATAGAATATTATATTTGGAAAAGTCCCCAGAGGTGATCTTACCTAACTTTCTACCTATTGAGGAATACTTTCTATGGAACCCTTCATTGGTAACCATTTAGTTTTTGCTAAAACACTCTCCATTGATATGGAGTTTATTATTTCCAATCATGTTCACTGTTACATTGATCCATTCCTTAACAAGTTTTTGTTTATCAGCTCAGCAATTATTTATTGAGCAACTGTGTCTCAGATAGCATACTATTAATAGATGACAGGGATACGAAGAAGAACAACTCAAGTTCCCTCTCATGTAAAGCTCAAATGTATGTTGTTGTTTATCAGACAGCTCTCTTCCAAGTGTCACTTTATGTTGCTTCCATCTGGTGGCTCTCCTATGTTCAACTTGAAGATTCCAAGTTTACCATGCTCATATGCCACAAGCCAGAAGTGATGGAAAGGGCATGAAGGATGTGTGGGGGAGTCATGAGGAGTTGGACCTTAAAATGGTACATATCACTTCTGCTCATATTCCTTGGCTAAATCACAGATCCACACCTAATATTATCAGGGGAGGATGGGACAGTTGTCTAGTTTGTAGGTCCAGGAAGAAGAGAATGAAAGTTTGGTCACTGGCTAGCAGTTTCTGCCACAATGATTTCATTATACACATTTTGTAGATGAGACGCTGATGGCATTCTGGAAAGATCATGTAGGTTTAAATAGTGAGCCAGGATTCAGACTTGGGTGGTCTGGCACTAGAGCCCACACTCTCCAGTGGTTCTTAATGTGTGGCCCCAGACCATCAGCATCAGCATCACCTGGGAAATTGTTAGAAATGCATATTATTGGACCCCACCCAATAGTTTCTGAACCAGAAACTATGATGTAGGGTATATTGTGTTTTCATAATCCCTTTCTGATTCTGACACACATTCATGTTTGATAACCATTGAATAATAGTACTATACTACCTTTTATGTAAGGGCTTCCAGAGTATTTTTCCAGTTGGCCATTAATATCATCAGTCATCAGATGTCTGACAGTATTAATGGCCAACTAGACAAATAAACATTTAAAGTTATTTTTACCTTAAATACAGTAATATTATTTATACTGTTTTAATTTTAAAATAATGGCATTTCTATTATAGCATTGCCTTTCTTAAGTGTTATTTATGCAATTGACTGTTTTTTCACTCTAATTTCTAAGCATCTAGAATGCTCTTCTATCTCCTACCACCTCTAGTAATTTGCTTCCCTAATAGTAGGCATTCAATAGCCATTGGTTTAATTGAATGGGAAAAAAATGTTGTATAATAATGTCTCTCATTAAATTGAAAACATATGAAGAGCAGCTTCAGATGCTAAAATTTTTCAGTTACATTTTCCATGACTATTAAAAACTTCACAGAAAGGAAAATTTAATATCTTCATTGTAAATAGATAATAAGACTTAAAAACTATTGTTTTCAGATGTGAAAATTTATGAGACATTTAAAAATTATTAGTTACTTAAAAATCCACACAGCATACTGTTTTTCTTCCTGAAATAACTTTCTCAATTATAATATATAATGTGTAGTTGGGTGTGGTGGCTCATGCCTGTAATCGTAGCACTCTGGGAGGCCAAGGCGGGAGGATCGTTTGAACTCAGGAGTTCAAGACCAGTTTGAGCAAGAGTGAGACCCCATCTCTACTAAAAGTAGAACGAAATTAGCTGGACAACTAAAAATATATAGAAAAAATTAGCTTGCCATGGTGGCGCATGCCTGTAGTCCCAGCTACTTGGGAGGCTGAGGCAGGAGGATTGCTTGAGCCCAAGACTTTGAGGTTTCTGTGAGGTAGGCTGACGCCATGGCACTCTAGCCCAGGCAACAGAGTGAGACTCTGTCTCAAAAAAAAAATATATATATATATAATGTGTACACTGAAATGCCTTAAAATACTGGATATTTCACAGGTTCTAATGGAATTTTAGAATATATCTGTAATTTTATGAAATATATATTTAGCCTTAGTCCTGTCTTCTGGAATACATCTCCTAAAATCCTTGGAATTTCCAAAGTGATAAGTGGTCTTCTTGTATGCTAATGAATTGAGTGGCGCCTGGCAGCCCTAAGATAGCTTCAGGATAAGCAAACTGGTCACAGGAAAGACCAAGGCACGATTAGAGGTTTTGGGACTTTTTGGCCCCACCCCCAAACCTCCAGGGAGAGGAGAGGAGTTGGAGATGAAGTCAGTCAATCACCAATGGCCAATGATTTAATCAATTATGCCTCCTAATTAAGCCTCCATAAAAGCCCAAAAGGACAGAATTTAGATGAGCTTCTGGGTAGCTGGACACGTGGAGGGTAGTGTGCCTAAAGAGGGCATGGAACTCCATACACCTTCTCCCATACCCTGTCCTATGCATCTCTTCATCTGTATTTTTGTAGTGTTCTTTATAATAAACCAGTAAACGTAAGTAAAATATTTCCTTGAGTTCTGTGAGATGCTCTAGCAAATTAGTCAGACCCAAGGAGAATGTAGTGGGAACCCCAATTTAGTCAGAAGTAGAGGTGACAACCTATTATGGTTGATCGGATTCTGAGGTGAGGGTAGTCTTATGGGGCTAAGCCCTTAACTTGTGGGATCTGACACTGTTTTCTCTAGATAGATAGTGTCAGCATTGAATTGAGTTGGACACCCAGCTGGTGTCTGCAGCAGAATTGTTTGCTTGCTTGGTGTGTGGGGAACCCCCCCATACTCATACACATTGGGTGTCAGAAGTGTTCTGTGTTGTTAGAGTATAGTAGGAGAAACTGAGTTTGTTTTTTCCTATATCCTCAGAATATCAGAAATAATTTTTGGTGCTTCATGTAATTATTCATTGGGCATAAAAGTATTTATCATTCAGGAGACTATCTTTAAAGAGCAATATTTCAGAATGTCATTTACCTGGCAGTGTCTCATGTAAATTTTGCTGTTAGATGTGACTATTATCTTGTATATTTCACCACCTCCCTTCTTCTCTTACTCCCATAAATCAGAATATTGTGAAAATAATCAGAACACACTACCATGCATATCATGTGACAGCAAATAATCATATCAGATTCTTTCCATGTTTCTATCTTCAACTTGAAAATCAAATTGAAGCATTTATCAATATAATATGGATTTCACTGGTACAGCTAAAGCATTTCTTTATAACTGAATCAAACATAATTTGGTATTATTAAATGAAGAAGAGGGATGACTCAATGTACTATTGATCAAGTTCTAATGGTTAATTAACAGCAGTACATTATAGTCCCTACCCACCCACAGTCATTATTGGGGCTAAAGGAATTTTAGTTAGCTGTGTGAAACCTTGGTCAAATACACCTGTGAGCCAGTTCTCTTTTATTTTTCAAAGCTCTCCTCCTAGAGAGGAGAGCTTTAGATTTTCTATTATGCAAAGGTAGTGATCACAACTTCTTCGAGCTTTTGCCACCTTCCTTTCTTTTGCTCCCACTTCTCCACCCACATTAACCTTTATAGATTCCGAGATTGATCACAACAAATCTGATAATGAAACCAAAGGCTTTCAGTTTCTGAATGATAACCTAAACATGCCAACCTGGCCCCATGTGAATCTACTCAAGTTTCCCCACTGGTTTGGCCCTCGTTTCCAGTGGGGTTGCTAGAAAGGATCATTTTGGATATTGACTTGGATTTCCAGTCACTATGCTATTCACTCACTCCAATTCTGGCTTCAAGGTAATTTTCTAGTGCTTTCAAAGCACTTATCTTATACATGACTCAGAACAATGCATTTGAAATGATCTGGGGAGAACTGGAATAGGAGTGATGAGAGAAGACCTTATCCTTCAGCTTATATTTCTGACTGTTCAAAAATATACCTAAGCTGAGATGGATACATTTGTGGGTGAATAATAAAATTAAAATATTAAAAATAGAATTCGGTCTGGCTTGAACTTAAGGTGAATGAGTGAATCATGTGCCTGATTAAATTAGTATTGCACAGAAGTGGAACCAGAAGGGGGATAGAGTGTAACAGCTCTCTTCCCTCTGGGGTGACTTTTCCATCTGTACGCTGCAGGCCTGCTACCAGATAATGAATAGTGAGAGATCCCAAGATGACAGGTGGGAGAAGAATACTGAAGAATCCTATTAGCCAACTTCTACTATATATATTCTGGGAGCTGATACTTGAGCATTTTTCCCTTAAAGAGTACCTGTTAGCAGAAATTAAATATAGAAATAATCTTTTTTACCTCATGACCCTCTTGTAGAGGGAGGGGTGCATTAAAGATACTCATGGGAAAGTGTAAAGAAGCAAGGGTACAGTTGCTACTTTTTCATGGCCACATTATTTATACTCTCTGTAAAGGTCTTCTGGAATTCTCCAATCTATTATATTTACAGCCCATGAATTTGACAGTGTCACTGGGATAGAGAACACAGCTCAGATTAAGCCAATTACTATGTTGCATTTCTCAGTACACAGTGATTGGTTCAGTGATGGCCCCATGATCCTATGAGTCTGTGAGACACCCTGAGACTTTTCCTAAGGCCTCTGGGGAAAAGACACTCTTTCCTGCTTTACTTGAATATAAGAGGCTGTAGGGGCTGTATTACTGCCCTCATACTGCAAATAAAATAGGGCATTAGAAGTAGTGAGATGGAGAGAAACCAAGTTTGATGACACCTTTTGAGCACTGAATCCAGCTGTGCCTATAGCCAGCCCTACCTCTGGATTTTTCAGTTATATAAACCAATAAGTTCCTTTTTTTCTTTCCTTATACCAATTTGGCTCAGGTGTTCTTTTATTTGCAACGAAAATTGTTCTGACTCACACAGACATGAATACCACTCAAGCAGCTCTGCAGTTGAAGATTGATCCACGATTATACAGGGTTCCACACCTTTGGGAACTTATTTATTTAATAATCAATCAAGAGTAAAGGGAACCTTTCAGAAAAGTTTGTTTGTTGGCCCAGAATTTTAAATTATTCCACTGGCAGATATCCTGGCAATCCATCTCCTAATCGGTTTGCAAGTAATTAAAATATGACCCGAAGTCATCACCAAACTCTCAAGATAATTTCTGGTGTCTGCAGTATGCATTGTTTACATAATCTCATGACATAATATTCTCATAGTAAATGGAAAAGAAGCAGAATAATGACATTTATGTGATATGGAATAAAATGAAAAAAATCGGAATGTGTAACTTCACCAAAAAAAAAAAAAAAAAGGTAGCCAGGAAAACCAAAGTATGATGTTTTGGAAGGTAACAATTTAATTGAGAAAAATGATCTGCTTAAACAATTTGGAACTGGTGACAGTAAAAAGATCAGTGGTTGCCAGGGGTTGGGTGGTGGGAGGAGGGATAAATAAGCGGAGAATAGGGGATTTTTAGGACAGTGAAAACACTCTGTATGATGCTATAATGGTGGGTACATCTCCATATATTTGTCCAAACTCATAGTATGTACAATAGCAAGAGTAAATCCTAATGTAAACTATGGACTTTGGGTCATTATAACATGTCAATGTAGGTTAATCAATTGTAACAAATGTACCACTCTTATGGAAGATGTTGATAATGCTGGAGGCTGTACATATGTCCGGGCAGGGTGTATGAGAAATCCCTATACTTTCCTTTCAATATTTCTGTGACTCTAAAACTGCTCTAAAAAATTATCTTAAAAAAGGTAACTGGGAAATGAGGCTTTGGCACTTAACAATTTCATTATGAGAAATGATTTATTAAATAACTTGGAACTCCTCTAAAAGTTTCAGGCTTTAGTAAAATTTTCTGGTGCTTGAGTTATTTTAACTTTAGTCAAATATTACTCTCCTGTAGTATTTGGTATACATGATATATGAATATAAGTTATAACCATTGGAGTCACAGTGCTTTTAAAGAAATGAATGTTTATTTGATAAATACAGTATTCCTGAAAGTACTGTATAGACTAGTGGTTTTTAATTGTTTTTTGGTCATTCCCATTACTAAAGGATTAATTCTCAGTAGATGCATATTTAAGAAACTAGGTGCTATACCTAAAAACAAAGAAATATTAATGTTGCCCTTTCCAAGAGAGACAACACACAACCGTCTTAAGAAAATGGATCGCAAAGTGTAAATATTAGGAAACTCTAAATCTAATAACTTTACAAGATGTCTTTTGAAATAACTGAACTAAAAGGCCAGACTTCACTATACAAAGGCCTTTTTTTCAACCTGGTGGTTAAAGGAAGATGTTTCCCCTCGCCCCCACCACACACACCTTTTTGAGCGGTACCTCAAAGTTGATGAGACAATTAGTGAATCTGTTAAATAAAGGAGAACATTTCCCTTAAAATGAATCAATTATCTCTACAGACATGAGTGTATGATTTGTGCAACTCTGTTCAATTTAGTTTAGTTGAGTTTACATCTGCAAAGACAGTGGAGGCAGCAATGAGATGCTGTAAGCTAATAGCACACAGAAGTTTTCTTATGTGCCCTGGAATCAAATGATCCGGTTGGGAATTGAGACTTCACTACTTCATGGCTGCATGCCTTGGACAGTTTACTTATCTTCTTCAAATAGATTTATCAATTCCTGATTTATTTAATATAAAATAAGTCTGATAAGTGATAGCAATCACCACCTAAGTTTTTCATGATATAATATTTGTTACTTGTAAAGTTTTTCTGTATGTCTTGTGTTGCACTAAGCATAAACACAAACACCCTTAAAACTACATGAGATAGAAATTTTTATTCCCCATTTTATAGATGTGGAAATGGAGGCTCAGATAAATAAAAATTAAATATCTCACTCAGGATCACATGGTTTGGATGTACTGAAACTTGGGTTGAACAAGAGTCTGTCTGATTCCATAGACAATGATAATAATTCTAGCTCACAAAAATAAATAGTCTATAGGTGGTAATAAGAAAAACAACTTTGAACCTACACTTTAACCCAAATCACAATTAATACATAGTGTAGGAAGCTTGCTAATTTTGTCTATTTCTTAGATGGTTCAGGAATGTATAAAAAAAGAACTTTGTGCAAAAACCATAAACCACATACTGGCTTTGGGATATAACTGAGATAGATAGATACTGTAGTTGTGAAACTTGAGGCAGAATAGAGCAGCTTGTGAGGTGTAAAGGCAGAGCAGTTAGCCAACAGGTATTGCAAGATGTGGCCATGGCCACTCAGCAGACAACAGAACAAATCTCTACACACTGTGGAAAAATCAAAGTCAGGAAATACACCAAACTCCATTGTGACATTAGAATCCTCCTCAGCCCATAAATACAGTATGGGTTGTAGAAGAATAGGCAATCAGCACTAACACTGATTGATATCGGCAGATAATATGAAATTGAAGTTCATGAATCCACATAGGACATGAAACTCTCACTCATATGGAAAATCTTAACTCTAGTGGAAAGCTGAGCTGGCTCTATCGGTTCTAAAATTTTAGAAGTGGTGACATCTAGGTGAGTCCTAAGCTAGTGTTGAATACTGGGAGTCAGACTAGAATTTAGGACAGGAAAGAACCTGTGATTTCTGGAAGTAGACCATACATTTTGAGCTAGATATTCTAGTTTTGTATTAATTTATGTTTATTTGTCCTTTGTGATCCTTTAGGTGAAATCTGGTTTAAAGAACTTGTTTCATTAGTCTGTGATTTTTTTAGGGAGTTCACCTTAGTAGCCCACATGATTGTCTCAGTGAAAGTTACCAGGGTCTCTAAAATAAAAGTGGACGAAGGGTAATAATTATCAAACCCAGAGAGACACTTGTTCCTTCTCATATGGAGATATTCTGTAAATCAAGTAGCTCTTTCTGTATGCCAGTTACCTCATAATTACCAAACCAATAGGGTTTTAAATCTAATTTGAATCCTGCTTAACATTTGACCCTGATGAATTCTTTTTCCTTCTTACAATGCTCTTCTTGCTTGAATTATTTCTTTCCTAGTTCTCTGCCAAGTCTTTTTCAGACTCCTTCATGAGCTCCTCTTCTGCTGCTTGATGTTTAAATGCTGATTTTCTCCCAGCGTGCTCCATTCCCTGACCACTTTTGGCTTTATACGTACACATTATACATTATGCATACCAAATCTGGGTGATTCCATTGCCATGATCTTAATTACTTCAACCTACAACCTTCGACCTTTACATAATGAACACATTTTGACCCTGTTGTCATACAAGAGAGAAAGAATGGGGACACCTACCCAATTCAATGGGGATATCGAGACTGATGACACCACATATATACCAAGTGGGTATGATGAAATTTATTACTCATATAATGAGACTTTATGGGGACAGTATGGTGGGCTCCCAAACATATCCAAAAATGGCTTGAGAGAGCAGAAAGGAGTAACTGGCTTTACATGTCATTGTTATTAGGTGATGGGGCTGCAATGAGGACTCCCTTACATGGTCTGAGGCTTGCATAACTTGAATTCTCCCCCCGCCCCACCAAAGTAGGGAGCATTCAGGCTTTTTTATCAACTTGCATAGATGTAGGGGAAGAGGGAGTGATGGGGTTTGAAAGCTGTCAACAGTCAGACATCAAAAATGGAGTCCGAAGACCATTTATGTCCCTGTCCTCTAGGCAGCCCTATTTATTTCTCTACTCTTAATGCAAAGAATGTCTCTTCTGTGAGGCTTTTCTGGACTTTCCCAGGCCATGTTACAAATATAGCACTCTGTAATAATGAACATAGTAACTATTCACCATTTATGCTTGACACTGTGCTAATTTCCTAACATAACATTATTTTAGGCAATCTCTAGATTAACTTTAGGAAATAAGTATTGATATCTTGATTTAAACATGAAAATATTAAGGTAAAGAGAGCTGTGGTGACTTACCAAAGATTACGTTGTGATCAAGTAGTGGATCAACGAAATTTAGATCAACCAAATTTAGATCTCATCTTGACCAATGCTCATCATCATGATGTTGCTTAGGCATATATGTTTAATGACCTATCTCTCCCTGTGGTCATTTTTATATTTCCTAGACCAAACATACAGTAGGTACTGAGCGTGTATATTACATGTTGAAGGGACCAGGATCTGTAGAGATGGGACTGAGCAAATGCCAAAGAACAGTATAATATAGGCATTATGTTCTATGTTAAAGGGTTAAATCATCTCATCATATTTAAAATCCAGGAAAACTAATCAGAAAAAGACTGAGAATAGAAGTTCCTTGTTCAAATATAAATGAGGGAAAATGTCTATTACTTCTTAAAAAACATCAAGTGATTGAAATGAAAACAACATAGGAGGTCTTTAACAGTCATACATCACAGCATACATGTCCCTCACCTACAGCTTGAATGGTCCATAAAGAGAAATGACTTTGACTTCTGCCACCTGTTCCATGCATCAAGTATAAGTACTATGAAAAGGACTGAAAATGTATTTGATTCAAGAACTGTCACGCAAATAACAGACATTAACATTGAAATTGTAGGCGCTCAAACTGGAACTGAACAATAGCCAAAGATGGGAGAAATACTAACATCTGGCAAGTCAGGGAAAGGAAGATTGGAAAACAAATCTCGTTGTTTATCTATCTTCCAAAGATGAAGTCATAAAAACCGTACAACCAAATCACAGCTCTATTTTTATTCCAGGAGTGTCTTTTTTGTTTGCCACTCAAATCTACCCATTGTGTTCAATTTTTACCTACCGATTTTACTCATTCTTTATGGTATAGGTTAAATGCTATCTCCTTTGTGAAACACTCCCTTATCCCCCAGCCCACACTGATAACCCACGCTTTGTGCTCACAAATAATCCCATTTTTTTACCTTAATTTGGCACTTTTTAGCTAGATACAGGACCAAGTTTGAGCTTCTTGAAAGAAGAGAACAATTCTTTCTTTACTTCTATGCTTGTTGCCAATCACCTAGCGCAGGGCTGAGCTTACACTAGGTTTTCAGTGAACACTTGTTGAATTAAAATAAATCTGTTGAGGTTAAAAAATTACTCAATTATAAATATCTTTCTTACCCAAATGGCTTGTTCCTCTAAGGACAAATTTTAAAGGATCAAAAAGTCTCAAACAGTCTCCTTTGAGCCCTGCTTGTACTTAATAATTTTTTACTGAAATTTTAGCCTCTGAATTGCACACTCTGTTAGCAAAATTGACTTCCATAGACAAAAATTTCAAATACTACATATAACTTTGGCTGAGTTATGCTTTAATATCCCTTCAACTTTCCCAATAGTAAACTTTGGTTCTTTGTTGAATTTCCTGGAAAGTATCTGCAGCTACTGCTGCTGCTATCACTACTCACGTTGGCTAGGTTGTATTTGCTGAAACTATCAGGAGTCTAGGCAAGTAGGTCTCTGATCAAAGAGAGGGCCCTGGTAGATGAAGTAGCCAGGAAGTGGACCTAAAAACCTATAGTGTGTGGGAAATTAAAAATTAAAAAGGAGAGGTTTGAGTAGAGAAAATGAATGATAAAGCTAATGCAGAGAGAGAGAGAGAACACACTATTTGTTCTTTCCATCTTAAAAGTCTGTAAATTTTTATTTGTTCATTGGCCTATCAATTTTAAACCCAAACTTAGAGATTTTCCTGAGGTCATTTTACAAAATGGGAGAGAAATAGAATTATTGATATTATAGTGGCATACAGGCACAGATAGAATGACTTAACCAACATCAATTTTCAAAGTTATGTGCTAGATTGTCACATACATTAGGATGATTTTGGCTGCAAGAAGCAGAAAACTGAAATCAAAATAAGCAACAGGGTGCTTATTATTTCACATAACCAATGTCTAGAGGTAAGTTGGCTCCATGCTTTATTTCAATTGTTCAATGCTTTTGTCATGGATCCAGGTTATTAGTGTTATGTCTGGTAGCTACCCTCAAGGTTATAAAATGGTTGCAGTAGCTCCACCATCACCTTTTGGTACAACAAAGTTCAGAGGGATACAAGTGTTTATGTTTCTTGTTTCCCTTTTTAAGATTTAAGAAACATTTGCCAGATATATTCCCCCTCCCCTTGACAATTGACCACAAGATTTCCTATCACATCTCACTGGCCAGTCACTGGCCAGGATGAGTTGGTTAGTGGTGAAATCACAATGTTTGGATTTATTAACTTAAGAGTCACCCACTGATGCTAGAGATGGAGCCAGCCTTCCCTGAAGCACTGAAGTACCATGTGGAGGAGTCAAGTAGCCATATCCTCTTTAAAAGGAAGGAGGGGAAAGTCTCCTACAGAGGCAATCTGAACTAGATACTACAATCATTTTCTTACATAAAAAAATACCAGTGTTATTCAAAGAGCTCACACACACTTCATTGCCATTTAGGATAATTCTGAACATGGGTACCATGTTTACTCATTGCCAGAGAAAATAGGAATGCTCCAGAATGACTGGTGAGGGGAAGGAGCATGAGAGAGTGAGTGGTCCTGGGAGAGCTGAAGAGAGGAATTGATTTAAAAAATAAGAAATTAAAAATGCAATAAGAAGCAGGATAGAGTGATGTATGATATAAGTGAGATCTTTATCATAATGGAAACAAGGGCTAGTCCTGAACTCTAATGGAAGTGCTGAGCACAGTTTCCAGTGCTAACCAGATAAATTTTAACAGACAACCTACAGAATGGGAGAAAATATTCGCATGTTATATGCCTGATAAAGGGCTGATAACTAGAATCTATATAGAACTAAGGAAAATCAACAAGAAAAAAATCAAACAACCCCATTAAAAATTGGGCAAAAGACACGAACAGAAACTTTTCAAAAGAAGACAGACTAATGGCCAAAAAACATATGAAAAAATGCTCAACATCTCTAATCATCAGGGAAATGTGAATCAAAACCACAATGAGAGATCATTTAACTCCAATGAGAATGGCTTTTATCAAAAAGTCCCAAAACAATAAATATTAGTGTGGATGTGGAGAGATAGGAGCATTCATACACTGCTGGTGGGACTGCAAACTAGCACAATCTCTGTGGAAAGTAATATGGAAATACCTCAAAGAGCTACAAGTAGAACTACCATGTGATCCTGCAATCCCATACTGGACATCTACCCAAAGGAAAAAAAAGACATTCCAAAATAAAGACATCTGCACTCGAATGTTTATAGCAGGACAATTCACAATTGCAAAGATGTGGAAACAACCCAAGTGCCCATCAATACATGAGTGGATTAGTAAAATGTGGTATATGTATACAATGGAGTTCTACTCAGCCACAAAAAGCAATGGTGATCTAGCACCTCTTGTATTATCCTGGATGCGGCTGGAGCCCATTCTGCTAAGTGAAGTATAACAAGAATGGAAAAACAAGCACCACGTGTACTCCCCATCAAATTGGTATTAACTGATCAACACTTATGTGCACATATAGTAGTAACATTCATTGGGTGTCGGGCAGGTGGGAGGGAGGAGGTGGGGATGGGTATATTCACACCTAATGGGTGTGGTGCACTCCGTCTGGGGGATGGACACACTTGAAGCTCTGACTCAGGCAGGGCAAAGGCAATATATGTAACCTAAACATTTGTACCCCTGTAATATGCTGAAATAAAAAATAAATAAAAATAAAATAATGATAAAAAGTATAGTATGGTAAGTACATAAAAACATGTTTTTATTGTAACAGATCAAATGAAATACCTCATTCCTCACAGTATCTCCCTATAAGGTTAGATATAAGAAAGAATTTTAAAACAGTGAAAGTTGATTATATTAGAATGTACATTGGATGTTTTTCCAAGTAGCAAAACTTGTTGTTCAGCCTAGATAGGGTTTTACATGAAGAATGGAAGATGTGCCAACTAAATTTGAAGGTACTATCCAGGCATAGGTTTTCACATAGATTGATTGTAATTAAGTCTAGCCTTTTGCACCATACTTAAAATCCCACTATTCCACACTCATTCCTTTTAACTTTCCTGAGGGGAGTTACATTATAAGTGGTTTCCAGTGTTTATCCCATATCCCTTTTCCTCATCTCTTCATACAAAAACCCAGTGCTATTTTGGAAGAAGGACATGTTGGAATATAATTTCAGAACCTATTTCTCAGAAATTTCCCAGGTGGAATGGCATCATTTTTAACAGATATTACTCACCACTATATCCGAAGCCGAGGAAAAAGAGAGGCAAGCAGCAGTCATAATATTTAGTTTCTATAGACCTAAGGACTAACTCTATCTTGCTGTTTCTTCCAATATCTCTTGCTTTAGACAGAGAGAAGGAAGAGCAGGAACAATTCTACCGGCAGAACTATTTTATTGACTGTCTCCTGTCATTTCTTTCCTATCAAAGACGTTATGTTGTGGTACTGTGAGGGAATAATTTTACCGTTTATATAAAAGTTAAGAGAGAACTGGGAACCTCTTTACACTTAGAATACAGTGCAGAGTTTCTTGTAAACTACATGACACAATTTTGTTTTATGAGAACATATAGGTATTTTTTAAAATAATGAAATAATGTATATGTTTCTAACATGCGTTAGTAAATTTTAAATGGTATCATTTATTAAATTATAAATAAATCATTGGATTTAAAATGATTTATATAATCTCTGTAGCTGTGTATTCCCAGCTACAGGTTACCTTCAATTTAATACTTAAATAGAATGGCTTATGTTCACATCCCATATTGTGGGAGACTTAGTATTTCCCAATATCTCTAAGAATTTTCAGAGAAGCATACATTTATCCTAGTCATCTCTTGCTCTAATACCTATGTCCTCTGTGTTCTCTAATCAACATTGTCTAATAGAAATATAATGAAAATTACACATATAATTTAAAATATTTTAGTAGCCACATTAAGAAAAGTAAAATTAGTATAGCCTTGTAGTATAGCTTGAAGTCTGGTAAAGTGATGCTTCCCTATTTGTTCTTTTTGGTTAAGGTTGCTTTGGCTATTTGGGGTCTTTTCTGGTTCCATATGAAGTGTAGAATTATTTTTTCTGTATTTGCAAAAAAGACATTGGTACCTTAATGGGGTTTTCATTGAATCTGTAAATCACTTTGGGTAGTATAGACATTTTAATAATGTTAATTTTGCTGATCCAAGAGTGTGATATATTTTTCCATTTGTTTATATCCTCTGCAATTTCCTTTCTCAGTGATTCATAGTTTTCTCTGTTGAGGTCTAAAATACCTATTCCTAGGTATTTTATTTTCTTTGTTGCTATTGTGAAATGTATTGAGTCTTTGATTTGATTCTCAGCTTAACTGTTGTTGTTGTATAGGAATGCTACTGATTTGTGTACATTGATTTTGTAGGCCGGAACTTTGCTAAATTTATTTATCAATTTGAGGAGTCTCTTGGCAGAATCTTTGGAATTTTCTAGATATAAGATCATATCATCAGCCAAGAGGAATACTTTGACTTCTTCTCTCCCCATTTGGATACCCTTGATTTCTTTCTCTTGCCTGATTGCTTTGGCTATGACTTCAGCATTATGTTGAACAGAAGTGGTGACAGTGGGCAACCTTGTCTGGTTCTAGTTTTAAGTGGGAATGCTTTCAGTTTTTCTCCATTCAGTATGATGTTGGTTGTGGGATTTTCATATATAGATTTTGTAGTATTGAGGTATGTTCCATCTATGCCTATTTTCTTAAGAGTTCTTATCATAAATGGGTGCTGAATTTTGTCAAATGCCTTCTCTGCACCTATTGAGATGATCATAGGGTCTTTGTTTTTGTTTCTATTTGTGTGGTGAATCACGTTTGTAGATTTGCCTATGTTGAACCATCCTTACATCTCAAGATGAAGCCCACTTGGTCAAGGTGGACTATTATTTTGATGTGCAGCTGAATTCAGTTTGCTAGGATTTTATTGAGATGTTTTGCATCTATATTCATAAGGGATATGGGTCTTTAGTTTTCTTTTTTGTTGTATCCTTTCCTGGTTTTGGTATCAGCATGATATTGGCTTCATAGAACGAGTTGGGGGGGGCTTCCTTCCTTCTCTATGTTATGAAATAATTTCTGCCGTATAGGTACCAGTTCTTATATGTAAGTCTGGTAAAATTTGGCTGTGAAATCTTCTGGTCCAGGACAATTTTTTTTTTTTTTTTTTTGGAGACAGAGTCTCACTCTGTTGCCTGGGCTAGAGTGCCATGGAATCAGCCTAGCTCACAGAAACCTCAAACTCCTGGGCTTAAGCAATCCTTCTGTCTCAGCCACCTGAGTAGCTGGGACTACAGGCATGCGTCACCATGCCCAGCTAATTTTTTCTATATATTTTTAGTTGTCCAACTAATTCCTTTTTATTTTTTTAGTAGAGACAGGGTCTCACTCTTGCTCAGGCTGGTTTTGAACTCCTGACCTCGAGCGATCCTCCTGCCTCGGCATCCCAGAGTGCTAGGATTACAGGCGTGAGCCACCGTGCCCAGCCAGGACAATTTTGTTGGAAGATATTTTATTGCTGTTTCAGTTTCATTACTGGTTATTGGTCTTTTCAGGAGTTCCATGGTACTGACACAAGAACAGAGACCTAGACCAATGTATCAGAACAGAGAACCCAGATATAAAACCATCCTCATATTGCTATCTGATCTTTGACAGACAAAAACATACACTGGGGAAAAGAATCCCTATTCAATAAATGGTGCTGGGAAAATTGGATCATCACATGTAGAAGACTGAAAGAGGATCTGTACCTCTCACCACTCACAAAAATTAATTCACGATAGATAACAGACTTAAACCTAAGACATGAAACTCTGAGAATTCTAGAAGAAGAGATCGGAAAAACTCTTATAGACATCAGGCAAGGCAAAGAATTTATGAAGAAGACCCCCAAAGCAATCATAACAACAACGAAAATAAATAAATGGGACATAATTAAATTAAAAAGCTTCTGCATAGCCAAGGAAACAATCAATAGAGTGAATAGACAACCTACAGGATGAGAGAAAATATTTGCATAGTATATATCTGATAAAGGGCTAAAACCCAGAATCTACAAAGAACTCAAGTGAATCAGCAAGAAAACATCAAACAACCCCATTAAAAAATGGATGAAAGACAGGAACAGAAGCTTTCAAAAAAAGATAGACTAATGGCCAATAAGCATGTGAGAAAATTCTCAGTGTCCCTAATCATCAGGTAAATGCAATTCAAAACCACAATAAGATATCACCTAACTCCAGTGAGAATGGCTTTTTATCAAAAAGTCTTGGATAGAGCTGGAATGCATTCTACTAAGTGAGGTATCCCAAGAATGGAAAGACAAGCACCACATGTACTCACCATCAAATTGGTATTAACTGATCAACACATAAGTGCACATATAGGAATAACATTTATTGGATGTTGAGTAGGGAGGAGGGGGGAGTGGGGAGGGGGTAGGAGGGAGGAGGGGACGGGTATATGCATACACAAAGAGTGTAATGCGCACCACCTGAAGGATAGACATATTTGAAACTCGGACTTGGGGGGGGCAAGGGCAACATACGTAACCTAAACATCTGTACCCCCATAATATGCTGAAATAAAAAAAAAAACAAAAACAAAAAACAAAACAAAACAAACAAAAAGTCCCAAAACAACAGATGTTGACATGGATACAGAGAGAAAGGAACACTTATACACTGTTGGTGGGACTGCAAACTAGTACAACCTCTGTGGAAAGTAATATGGCGATACCGCAAAGAACTAAAGATTGAACTATCATTTGATCCAGCAGTCCCACTACTGGGCATCTACTGAAAGGAAAAAAAGACATTCTATAAGAAAGACATCTGCACTCAAATGTTTACAGCAGGACAATTCACAATTGCAAAGCTGTGGAAACAACCCAAGTGCCCATCAATACATGAGTAGATTAATAAAATGTGGCATATGTATACCATGGAGTTATACTCAGTCACCAAAAACAATGATGATCTAGCACCTGTTATATTATCCTGGATAGAGCTGGAGCACATTCTACTAAGTGAGGTATCCCAAGAATGGAAAAACAAGCACCACTGGTACTCACCATCAAATTGGTATTACCTGATCAACACTTACATGCACATATATTAGTAACATTCATTGGGTGTTGGGCAGGTGGGAGGGGGGTTGAGTGGATGGGTATATTCACACCTAATGGGTGTGGTGCGCACCATCTG
>CAUYSK010012566.1:0-27997 GCA_963575035.1 Avahi laniger
TTATAATGTGCTCAGACTGTAAAGCCAGAGTAGCTAAATTCAAATTCTGCCTCTGCCACTTACTAGCTGTGATTCTATGAGGAAATTATTTAACTTTTCTGGGCCTCAGTTTCCTCAACTGTAAAATGGGGATGATCATCACACTACCTCATAGAGGGAGGTGTAGATGAATCAATATGTGTAAATACTAATTAGAACTGAGCACATAGTAAGTGCTATGTAAGGGTTGCTTTCTTAGTGGTATCATCATCATCATGGTTACTCATTGAGCACCTGCTCCAAGGTGGGTGCAGGGTATATAGTGAACAAAGTCAGCACACTCCTATGTCTTATAGAGAGGGGAGACATGGTTTAAAAATTAAATCAATCAGAATGCAATTACAGCTTGTGTGTTAGGAAGGAAACCCACAGGGTAGAGTAGGGAGGACTGAGGTTCAGGGGTGTGAGGGAAGACCTGTTAGGGGAAGCTTTTCCGGGGCAACATCACATTTACTCTGAGCCTGGAGGCTGAGAGGGAGGAAACCAAGCCTCCATTGTCACCATTAGCAGGGGCAGCAGAGGCAGCGTTACACTTGCTCACTGAATGACTATCATGGGCCAGGCTCTATATTGGCCTTTTCAGTTACTTTCCTCTCACCATGCTGAAAGTGTAAAGGATTACCCCCATTTTACAGCAGATACTATTAAGACTCAGAGACGGTAAGTGACTTGCTAAAGAACACACAGCTTATATGTGGCAGAACCTTGACTGCAGTGGAGTGTCTCTGACTCCGAAGCTCACTGTGAGCTTTTCCGCTGTGCTCTGCTGTCCGTCTCTTCCACCAGGCTGCCATCAGGACAAGCATCTAATTAGGCTTGAACCATGTTGCTTGGTACATATTGACTGCTGGTTCTATCGGTTTCTCTATAAATTAACCCAAATATAAGGAGGGATCTACTTAGTTTGAGGAGCCAGAGTGCTCTTCCTTCTGGCTCTGGGAACAGGGAGAGGAAGAACATGTGATGAGTCCCTTCCTTCACTTGGTCACACTGACAACTAGGTTGACCGGCGTGCCAATTGCAGCCTTTATTTTGGGACATGTAAGCCAGTCCGGCAGGCAGGCTGAATACAGCCTCCAGGCCCACTGGCCAAAGACAGAATAATGAGGGAGTTTCTCAGGTGCTCATACCTGTGCTAGGTATTCTGGAAACATTTGCCCTTCTTTGGAGAGCCGTCGTCAGGTGCTCTAGTGTTCTGTCTGTGCTGAGGACAGGGAGGGCAGTCCTCTAATTACTTTCTCACATCCAGCCCCAATTTTCTCAAGCTCGGGGTCCCTCCTGGGCTCTGCTGAGAGAAATGGCTGCCATCAGCTGCATCATCCTCCTGTGCATGTAAATTGTTCCTAAGTTCTTCATTTTGGGTTATTATTAATCCCTGTGATCCCATTCACTTTCATCCTTCAGAAATACTCAAAAATTCTCATCTACCGAAAAGTCCCTCTACCTTTTCTCATTTTTGTAATCAATGTATTCCCTTTTATACTGTTTTTTTGTCATTTCACTTGGATTTGGGGAGGGAGAGAGGTAAACAAATGTGCTCTATGCACTACCTTGAACTAGAAGTCAGGGCCGCTGGACTCCAAATGTGGTGGAAACCATGTTCTGCTGGCCAGAGGGCAGGCAGGTGCAGTGAGAAGCAACTTCTCAAGTGACTCCTGAACATTTGTGCTTTGGAAGCAGGGAGGAAAATGGGGTTAATTCAATGTGGGGGAACTGAGAACCTTTCTCTGAGGACGCAATGATTCATTCAAAGCTTCATTGTTAGAATATGGTTTTCCCAGGCAAAGTCTTTGTATTTGCCCACTAGGGCTGCCTTAACAAAATACCATAGACTGGGTGGCTTAAGCAACATAAATTCATTTTCTCATAGTTTCAGAGGTTGGAAGTTCAAGATGAAGGTACCATTTGGGTTAGTTTCTGGAAAGGGCTCTCTTCTTATCTTGTAGACAGCTACCTTGTCACTGTGTCCTCACGTGGCATCTCTACTGTGCTCATGTGGTGGGGGGAGACAGATCTGGTGTTTCTTCCTCCTCTTATAAGGACACCAGTCCTAGTGGATTGTGGCCCCACCCATGTGACTTCCTTTAACCTAAATTACCTTCTTAAAGGTCTTATCTCAAAATATGGTCACATTGGGGGGGTCAGGATTTCAATATATGAATTGGAGGGGGGACAAAATTCTACCTTCAAAAGATTTCCATAAAATTATCTTCATAAATAAGTCTGAATCATAACTGTATCAGAGTCTTAAAATAGTAACCAGCCACTCACAGTGTGTGAAGCAATGAAACCAAGCTACACAATACCACGGATACCCAAAAAACACTTAAGGCTGATCTGGTTAGGCTTCATTTCTTGAGTCAAATATTTTTTCTAAGTTCATCTTTGTTTTTACGAGACAACCTTTTGTTATAAATACTAGCAGTAGCTTTCAGTGTACCTGACACCTTATAAAGGCTAGCAGAAAACCTCACCCCATCCAAGCGGGTCAGAAGACTCAGATATGCCGGGTCTTTTGGGGAGAGAACAGAGGCTTCATTTCCATCATGCCCACGCACAGTCCAGTTCAACACAGTCAAGATAGGTTTAGATATCTCAAGCTAGAGTAAATATATAGATTTAGATATATAGCTCCTACATAATTTAACAATGCTGGGAAAGTCCAACACTTTCAATAGGCATTATTTATTTAAATTAAATATGCATTTCCTTGCCCACTGCAAAAGATCTTTGGACATACTATCCCAGTGATAGAAATATCTACATCTAAAGCCAAATATTCTTAGGCCAAAAGATTTTAGAAAACTGCTCTGAAAAGTAAATTCATCTATTGGGATTTGTTGACATGGGATGAACAGCCTACACCAGGTAACTAGTCCCCTGAGACAGAAGCGAGAGCCTTGCTAGTATTTCAGGTTATTTGGGAGATTTTTTTTCCTGTCTCTTCATTCCCTTTTCCTTTTTCACCTCTTTACCCTCCTTTTACTGTCTAGAAGCCCTTACCTTTTCTCCCTCCATTTATCTTTCTCCCTGGTCAATGAGATGTCAAAAATATCTCCCTCTACACTTCCTTCTATTTGCTGTGTACACTAAGGCTACTCCTTATCTACATAAATGGTTTCCTCTTTTTTGAAATAAAAACGTTTTCACTGCATGCAATTTAAGATTTCATAAGTGCTAAATGAATTTATATATATGAAATAACATATATAATGTAATATAGTATAATATACATTTAATGACCCAGAATGAAATCTAGTTCCTAACACTTCTTTGGAAAATTTAGCCTTACAAATTGTTGGTGACATTATTTCCTCATGTAGGATAATAAATTAAAAATCTTGCTTGTAGCATGTTACATTTAATAAATATCTTATTGAATCATGAAATAAGACCCAGGTAGGGGATGGAGGCAGACAAGAGAGCAAAGAAGAACTCCAAAAGTCATTTATTAGTAAAGCCATGCACATTTGATGTTGGGAGACCAAACTAATGATTCATCTTATTAATAGTTGAAAGAAAAATAGCAGATATGTGCTGAAGACTTTAGATCTCATTTAAAAAAATATTTCTTGTGTATGAACATGTATGCTAAATGTGAGGGGGAACATGGCCGTGTCTCTTTGGGTAAATTTTCATTCCCCACAACACATGACCCCAGCTTAATTTACTTTTTAAAACTTAGAGCTCAGAACCCAAACCCCTTTCTTGCAACTTTGCTAGTGTTTGAAATTTTTCATGAGAAACTGTTGACATGTCCAACTCTTCTTTCCTATTTAATCTTTTTCATTTCTTGGCCATGCATAACTGTAGTATTTATTGAATTCCAAAGAAATAGTCTTTTAACTTGATAATAGAGGATAAAGAGAGAGAAGGAGAGAGGGAGAAAGAGAATTTTGAGAATCCCTCAGCAGCCTATCAGTATTAAGGGTGAATTCCTCAGAGGCAAAGAGATGATCAATGAAAACAGGATTCTAATAGCTAGAAAGCGTCTCATTTGTTTCCCTAAAGACTTTGGCATCTGCCAAAACATCTGACTCCAAAAGCCACCCCAGGGGTTAGCCAGATTTAGAGAGAGATGGCTGGAAAGGAGCTTGAGATGTGAAGTGCATCTTCCCTGCCAAGCCCATGGAATGTGTCCGAGGTGTCTGTCTTCTCTCTCCAGCTTCTCATTGGAGCTGGTGGAATGTTTCAGCCTCTCCAGTCAGCAGCTCACTGCATTCGAGCTACAAAGTCACGAGCAGACGATCAGAACCTAAGGTAGTGATGAGAGAATGAAGTGATATGCCATGAGGTACGGGAGTGCAAGTTGGGTGGGGGTGAGGGAGGGCATACAGGGAGCCCAGAGGAACGCTCCTATTTGAAAAGACACCCTCATAAACATGGCAGCCCACGCTGTGCTTCTCTGGTGGACACCATTACGTATAGATATTCGATACACACAAGCCAGACAGGCTGCACTGTAGCCTCCCCTCAGTAAATGCCCTACTTGTTGGGAGTAAAAATGGTTTAGATTAGCAGCCAGGCTCTCTGACAAAGGTCCAGAGGGACTTAGGGGACTTGCCAGCACCATTAGCATTTTTTTCTTCCTTTTCCAGCAGCACTAAAATATGTTTGCTCAAAACAGAGAGAAATGAAAATCTACTGGCAGCCAGTACCTCTTAAAAGAAAAGAAAAAGAAACATGTTTTACTTCTCTGGCAAACATACCCATTAAAACGATGCAGTGTTGTGACAAATTACCGAGCCATGAATGCCTAATTGAGCACTATGCTAGATGCTTCTGAGAAAGCAGCTTGACTGAGGCGGGGGCAGCCACACCTTGTGGCAAAACAAACCTTCCCCAAACTTCCTGCTGCACGCTTCACACTGAGTAGCCCAGAAACCAAAGAAAACATTTTTTTTTTGTCTTTGAATCTCTGAGAGTTACACTGGAAGAATTAGCTTGGCAGAAAGAGCCCGACATTGAAAATTCTTTTGGGAATTTCATACTTTCCTCATTTGTAAGCAAAATCCATTTTCCATGAGATATTTTTAGTGCGAGCATCCCTGTTGTCCTATTCTCTTTCAGTGTACCATTAGATCTTGAGGCCCTTCCAGATGGGCCACATGATTTGCAAGCATCTCTCTTTGGTCCCTTCCTAAGTGACTAGTCTCACAGGAGTCACAGAATACTAGACTCTTAACTACCAGAGACCTCAAAGTCCTTTCCGAGGCCTTGAATTCTTATTGACAGGATGTTAAAATGCTTTACAGCTGCTTTTTCTGAGAGGTCAGGCTGGCGGAGCTTGCTGAGTGACCTCAGTAATAGAGATATTTTCAGCCCTGCAAGCCGCCTATGTAAATATAAAAATGTATTAGGCTGCAGAACTGTATGTGTGGGAACAGAACAAGCATACTATTGAAAGGAAATCGCAGAGGAACACTGGTGTCTCTCACGTGGGTTTGGTTCATGCATGCATACTTTTGATAAATCGTCTTGATTCAGCGTACTCTACATCTGAGATGAGCCAATTTCATTTCTGGAACTTAGGAGCTAGGAAAAGTAAAACCCCAATCACTTAGTGAGATGTCCAGCCAAATTTCCTTCAGGAAATGTTTACGTTTTTAAAAGCCATCATTTTCACTCTTTATATGATGCTCATTTGCCTCGGGGAAAAATGTCGATGTGAAGTCATATTTTCAGTTCGTTTAATTACAAAAATAGTAATTTATTTGTGCGTTTGGGTGGGAAAGATAGATTTATTCAGACCTCCGAAAAGGAATTGAAGAGTGTCATCGTAACGAACAGGAAACATGCTCTCAAAATGAATTGAGAAACACTCTCTGGGCGAACTGCTCTAATATTCCTGAGTGTGTTCAGTTTCCGTGGATCAAATCTTCCCCATCTCTGCATCCAAGCTATTTGGCCTCGATCAGATGATCAGAGCTCAAGGAAGTGATTGGAGAGTGAGCCAGCTGCAGCTGCAGTGTAGGCTGTTTTCAGGGACAAGGAGCCCCTGTTTTTCAAACATAGCATCAACACAGAAGTTATTTTGTGGGCTCCAGGATGCAGCGATGGGCTGCACTGCCAGCATTGTTCTGCTTCAAGCTTTTCGTTCTGTGGTCCAGAGGAGCTGTCCACACATTTGCAGACGACGCCAAGAGGAACCATCCCACGAAATCGTGCCTCTGGAAAGTGACGATGAAATGAGTAGACCCCGAACCCTCATCATAATGGTATGGTATCCGTGGTAAAGCAGCCTCGGTTGATTGAACTGTTATGATAGAGAGGGTGCAATTTAAGGGTTTTGGTGTTCAGCTTTCAATAAAGACATGTGGGACCTAGAGTTTACTACTCTGCTATACTGTGGGAGGAAAACCTTTCAGAACTATTTCTATCATTCAAAAAACAGATTTTCTTTCTCTTAAATCTTTCATGAAAATGTGCAGTTTATTGGTCTATCAGAAATTCTCGTCTGCCTAATGTTTTGTGTGCTCTTATTTACTTGTGTGCAGAGAAAGATAGAACATTTTGGAGTTGGTTTAATTAAATGGATTTTATTTTATAACTGTAATTTGAGAGAGGAGCCCAAAATGGATGTTTTTCTATCAAGTTGTATAGATACTGGGAGTTTTATCTCTAAGTTCAAGATACTTGAGGCTTTTATTTCTGACTCTGCAACGGAAATGCCTTTCCAAAATGCTTAACTTAAAATCAGAATAAAGTATTGAGGATCTTGTGGAATGCATGGTGTTTTAATTAGAAAGCTGTTTCTTGCCATTTGTCAAATTACATTTTTGTATGTGCTTTAATTGTAATAGACAGTGTTGCTCCTTTTCTGGGCATCTGTTTGATCAGCAAGAATAAATTAGAGGATAGAGTTTTTCCTTACTTTAGGTTTGAGAGATCTGCTTAGTCACTGAAATCCTTTGTTAGGGTATAGGTGATATACTAAAGTTTCCAAAATTGGGGAGGTATTAAAGTCTGGGTGGCTTCAGCACAATTGACTTTTATCTCTTAGATTTCAATGTTCAGATATCAAGGATGTAGTAAATAATGAATGAAAAATACCTGTTACACTAAAAGTTTTTAAGTGAAAGTCATTTGGCTTGGGCTATGCCTCTGAGTGACGGCATACTAAGCTATAACATTATGCCAACTTCTTCAACAAATCAATATCTGATTTTCAAAAAGCAATATTGTTTCTGAACTAGTGAGCTATGATTATCTCTAAGAGGAAACACTAAGTGGGAACAATTTCATACTTAATTTTTGAAAACCTGTAACTTTTCACAAATTAAATTTAAAAGGATTTGAGATAGTTAAAAAGTCAGAGACCTTTGTTTTTCAAATTTAACTCTTGTTAATAACATTAAGACATCCTATAGCTGTGTGTTTTGCCATGCCACATCAGTCATTAAAATAGTCATTTCCTTTCTAATTTTAATAGTTAGGCTATAAAATTTTGTGGCTAGAAATTTTCAAAAAAAATACCTCAAAATAACTGAGAAATTTAAAAACTATTCTCTTAATTACGAATTTCTTATTTTTTAAGGATGCTTTTGATTTGTACAATACTTTTATTGACATTAAATGGGGTGATGAAGAATTTACTGATGAAGAAAGTAGAGGTTGAGAAAGGTTGAATATCTTATCACACACGTACTCAATGCCAGACCCTCGAATCACACTTAGATCGATGATTCCAAAAACCAATGTACTTTCTAGAAGTGTTCACACTTCTAGGGTAATAATGATAAAACTGATAAATTGAATTTTTATAAGAAGTCTGGGGAAATCTTGGACTACTCAGAGTAAAACGTGTTCTTACAGAGTCATTGTGCATTTTGAAAATTTTCTCTGGGGCCACTCCAAAATTCACACATTCGATAATTACTTATTGCAGGCCCACTATGGGCCAGGCACTGTTCCAGGTACTTGGAATCCACCAATGAACAAAACCTTCAAAGAGCCCTGCCCTAAGTTGCAAACTTATAAGGTGATAGTACATTTTGCAAATCTTGTTGCTATGGCAATGCTATACTAGAGTTGTGATGCTTAATGTACAAACTTAAGTCAATGAAAATATTTCCTATCTTCCAAGATGATGGTTTGAAAATTTTAATGTGTTTCAAAATCATCTAGGAGTTATTCGTGCAGATTCTTGAGCTCCCAAGACTCTGAGAATGTCTGGAGTGGAGCCCAGGAATCCGCACTCATCTGCTAAAGCCAGTGCCCCAGGTGACTCTGACGAAGGAGCGCCTTGGGTGACACTGTGAGAAACATGGCTCTGGAAGATGAAAATCTAAATCCCACCCTTCAACCTGATGTTCTTGTATTTTTTAATCATCTTACTCTGGCTCTAAGTTTCTGAATAAATTTTGTTTCTACTCACCTTCCCATTGCCATCAGTCACCAAATTTTGTATATTTTTTTTTTTTTTTTTATAAGATAACAGACGCTGTAGCCAGAGCATCTAGGCTGGAATCCTGACTTTCTCAATCATCAGCTGCATGACCTCGGGCATGCTGTTTAACTATCTCTGTGTCTTTTCCACATCTGTAAAATGGGAATTGTAATTCCATTGACCCAGAGCTGTTGTGTGGGTTTCATGAAGTATATGTCAAGTGCTTAGAACAGTGCCTGGATATGTCAGTAAGACGTTCAAGAGGGTGGTCAGGGACATTCTAACCGAAACAGTGAACTCTGAGGAAAGACCTGAAGGCGGTGAGGGAGGGAAGGAGCCATGCCACTTGCAGTGAGGAATGTCTTAGACAGAAGGCCCAGCCAAGGTGCACGGCTCTGGCATGAGAGGAAGCCTGGAGTGTTGGAGGGACAGCGAAGAGGCCAGTGTGGCCCAGGTGAGCTGAGGGAAGGAGGCCAGAGGGTGAGATTAGGGAGGTAATAGGGCAGGTTTTGCTCGGTTTCGCAGCTGTCACGAAGACACGGGCTTGTTCCAAGAGTGAGAAAGGAAGCCGCTGGAAGGAGCAGGCACAGAGGGTAAGAGCATGGGCGATGGAGCTACAATGTCAGGGTGTGAGTCCTATCTCTGCCACTCACTAGTTTCCTGATCTTGACAAGTGTCTTGTTCTCCTTGTGCCTTTGTTTCTTCACTGATAAGATGCAGAGAGTAACAGTGCTATCGTGTAAAGTCATCGTGAGAATTCAGTAAGTTAAAATGTGTGAAGAGCTCAGAACAGTGCCTGGTGAACAGTAAGTGCTATATTAACTATAAGCTTCTTAATTTGTAGGACTTAAGAAAGGAAGTAACAGGATCTATGGCTTCAGAGGGTCTTGGGTCAGAGCAGGAAGACCATTAATCAGGAAGCTATTGCAATGATACCAGCAAAAGATTTGGATTCCAGTGGCTGAAGTTGTTAGAAGTGGCTGGATTCTGGATATATTTCGAAAGTATAACCAATGGGGTTTGCTTATGGATTGAATCTAAAGTGTGAGAAAAAGAAAGGAGTTAGGGTTGACTGTGCTTTTTATGGCCAAAGGACAAAGATACCATTCAGGGGAAGATGACAGGAGGGGAAGGTTTGGAGAGAGAATCTAAGCTCACTATAAAAGGACGTTGAGTTTGAAATGCCTGTTAGGTCTGTACATAGAGATATCAGTTAGGAAGAGTATATGTGAGCCTGGAGTTTTAAGGGACTATATAAGGAAGAGTAAAGCCTGGCCCAATGTAAATACCAATAAATGATTGATGAATGAATAAATGATCTCTCTCTTCTTCTAATATCTTATAATATTTATAGTGTGTAAATTCATTTGAAAGTTAATCGTGCATTGTCTTCTAACACAGCTTAAACTATTTAATTGAACTTTTAACTGTTTATTCACTTAACTATTCATATATATATATTTTTAATCTTAATGGTAGAGAGGAAACTTGCATGGGCAGGAACTAAGTCTGCTTTTTGCTCCAGTGGTTCCCAGCACACTGCCTTTTACGTGCTAGAAACTGAATAAGTAGTATCTGTTCATTATTTGATATTTTTAAGCAGTTGATACCAATATAAAAAGGATAAAGCTATCCACTTAACTCTTAATTGAAATGTCGAGGATTATGCTCAGAATGAAGAAAGCTGCCAAGATAAACACAAAGCTTGACTGTTGATATCCTTCGGGAGGCTCTGGAACTCAAAACCTCCTTGCAGAAGGTTGTACCAAAGAGCCTCCTTCCTGCAGTCCAGGTTCTGAGTCTTCATGCAGAGATAAGCATTGGGCTGGCGTAATTGTAGTCCATCTGTGCAGTCCAAGGTGGAGAGACTTGCTAAACATCAAAACTAACTATGGTAGGCCCTTGGCGTTTACAAGGGATGCAGGAATCCTAACATCTGAGACTATTACTATGGTCTATTAAAATGCAGTCAAGTTTAACTGGGAAAAATGAATAAATTCCTTCAAAGTTCTAATTTATATCTCACTCAAAATCTTTTTCTCTACTAAGAGAATTAACAGAAACCTTTTAATAAATTTTTTTCTAACTTCCTTTATAGCATATTTTGTTAAAGGTCTTGGATGCTGTCTAATTTAATCTATGTAGATCTACTATTTCTGGTTAATGGCTATAATTTCTTATGTCATTTACTCATCACCAACCCCAGAAGTCAGCTTCTTTTTAGAGTCTTTTTCTCCACCATCCCCCTCACCCCACAAGAAAAGAGAGTGCTTATATAAAAGTTCACACTTGGAGGATAGAGGTGACACAAGAGGAGAAAGAAAAGCAAGTGTCGGTCAGGCTGCTGGTCTCACTCTGGTTATATGACCAATTCCCACATCCCAGATTCACAGATCTCAGCTCAAAAGTGAAAAAGTTTTAAAATTCATGAGCATTTGGGGATGTCTCTGAAATAATAGAAACCATAACTTTAAATTTGGGACTGTCAAAGATCTGGTGTATATAGCAAGCCAAATATGGCTTTGTCTTGAATTTTGGTAGAAGACAGGAAATTAACAATAGTTCAAATTTGTGGTGAGTCAGGAAGGTGAAATCTCTTCTGTGAGTCAAGGATGTGCACTTACATGATAAATATTTCAGAGTAAGGGATTGCAGTTACTGCCCCAAGACCTCCGTGACAAATCATCCTTTGGTGCTCTAGAATTGGCTAGGTCCGGTGCTCTGATGAACTCCATAGTGTGGGGGTCAAAATCTCCCTGCATCCATATAGCCCACAAACTAAGAATGATTTTCACAATTTAAAAGTGATGTAAACCAAAACAAGCACAGGGGTCGGTGGGAGAAAGGTACAGAGAGCATATGTATAGGCCACCAAGCCTAAAATACTTACAGTCTGACCATTTATGGTAATGTTTACTGACCCCTTTCTGGTGAATGATGTGATCTCAACCACAAACGAAACTTTTTTTAACTTTGACCTCTATACGATGTATGTGCTGTTGTCTCTGATTAGATACAAAGGAACTTGGATTTTCCTCTGGGCACCTGTTGTTCACCTGAGGGTCTGAACCATGTTCACCTGAGAACTGTTGTGATTGAATAGTGAATTGTAGTTTTAGAGTCAGAAGACCCAGTATCAGAGTCTCAAGTCCGTCCCTTGATAGCAGCCCATATGACCTGGACATGCTGATCCATTTCTCCAAGTTTGCCAAATGGGACGATTATCTGTCCTGTCCGTTGTAAGCACCAGCGTATTAGTATTTACTTTCATAAAAAAAAAATCACATTATAACCTAATTAGTGTTATACAGCGATGGAGTCTTGCAGATCAGAAGGCTGACTTAGAGATCCCCTGTAGGCCACTGTGCTCATGATAGTTCGTCCTCCATTGGGTTTCCCATTCAGCAATATGGGGAGGCCTTTTACATTAGAGTTTTACTATATTTGTTCCATACCCTCCAAAAAAGGGAGGTGCAGTGAGTGTGGCCAAGAAAGAGAGGCTGGCCGGGCAAAGTGGCTCACGCCTGTAATCCCAGCACTCTGGGAGGCCAAGGTGGGTGGATCCTTGTAGCTCAGGAGTTCGAGACCAGCCTGAGCAAGAGCGAGACCCCTGTCTCTGCTAAAAATAGAAAGAAATTAATCTGACAACTGAAAATATATAGAAAAAATTAGCCGGGCATGGTGGCGCATGCCTGTAGTCCCAGCTACTTGGGAGGCTGAGGCAGGACGATGGCTTGAGCCCAGGAGTTTGAGGTTGCTGTGAGCTAGGCTGATGCCACGGCACTCTAGCCCGGGCAACACAGTGAGATTCTGTCTCAAAAAAAAAAGGAGAGGCCGACAAGGCTGTTACCAAGCTTCTACTCGGTTTGCTTTCTGACCCTCAACAAACCTCCACATTTGGGTCCACTCTTATAGAGGCACAACAATCCCTCCTTCCTGCTCAGGTACTCTGAGAACCTGGGCTAAGGAAGTTAAATGAAGGAAACAAATTATTTTTGAAAATAATAATTCCATATCTTGGAACATACATTTGTTCACATATGTGTCCTATGAATAAAACCAGGACCAGAGAGGGACATGCCATGGAAACTACTTCAAAGGAAATAAAATGATCTCTCTTCTTATCCCAATAATAAATATTCTAATCTAATAAAACCTTATTATGAAAGGATCTTAACATGTTTTACCCAGTGCCATCTTTTTGAATGGATGTATGAAGAGGAAACAACTTCCAAACTCTCTAAGTCCTGAGCTCATCTTTTTATTTCATTTTAATGTGAGGTTGAATCTTGAATATACTAATCCTGTAAGATTTCCCTGGGAAAGCAAGCCCCTGCAATGGAGCATGAGTTTCAATGGGCTGCTCTATATGGCTGTAACATGGAGCTGAAAAGCACAGAGAATGCTTGGCAGTTGTTTTTTTCTTGTAAACTGGTTTTGTGCTGAATTCTGGTGCCACAGAAAATGGACAAATGAATTGAATGGCTGCTCCATGGGTATAAGATTTAATTGAATGTGATCAGAGGCTTAGGAATTAGCAACATAAATCCTTGAGGAAAAGGCTTCCTAAACTCAAATTACATCCTGGATCATCTCATCCAGATAATCTTGTATCTTTTTAATTCTACAAGTTATACCAAATTTAGAAATGATAAGCAAGAAAGAAAAAATATACAAAATCTAAAAAAAAAGTTTAAAATATAAAACCAATGCAATGATAAAGCGGCAAATCAGGTGTGGTGTGTGTGGAGGGGTGACAGAAACTTACACCAAAAACAATGAGCAAATTCAACTATATATAGATAGATAGATATAGATAAATATGTATGAAAAATGTATAGAACATTATGCCCTTAGTGGATATAAGTGTTTGGGGAAAGACCATAGTGTGAATGTCAAAAAGATTATATTACCAAGTAAAAATACATAGTCATATGGCTAGAAAAAGTACAGAATCCTGGACAACATAGCAAGATCCCATCTCTACCAAAAAAAAATTTAAAAATTAGCCAAGTGTGGTTGTGTGCACCTCTAGTCCCAACACCTTGGGAGGCTGAGGCGGGAGGATTGCTTGAGTTCAGGAGTTCAAGGCTGCAGTGAGCTATGATCTCACCACTGCTCTCTACCCTGGGCAAAAGAGCAAGACCCTGTCTCTTAAAAAAAAAAAAAAAGAAAAAGAAAAGAAAAAATATAGACTTGAATCACTGCTAATAAAAGTCCCTTAATTTTTAAAACATAATTGAATATAGAAAAAAATTGGTGTCCTGGTATGCTTGCTTTTGTTTTTGTTTGTTTGCTTTCTAGAAGAGTGGGTTTTAGGATTATCCCCAAACACCAGGCTTCAATATAATAATATCTTGCGAAATTGAGGATAAAATGCATCTCTTGGCAAACCAAATATAAATACAGTATTCCTGTCATGCTACAACAAGTCTCTTCTGGATAGCTGTTCTATTCTCTCATATTTTATAGTCCCGGAGCCAATTTACTTACGGGCTAAAGCTTAGGATTTTTTGAAATTCATCTCTCCAAACCTACTTTATCCTACTGGAATGTGTTTTATTTCTTAAGACCATGTTCAACAAATTCAATATGCATGCAGTGAATTTGTCAAGGTTACATTGTCTGAACGTCAGAAATTCAGTAGACAGCTAGAGACAGCGCCTTGCATTTGGCAGGCACAGATGACAACAGCCTTTCCCCTGCTCTCATGGAGCTTACAGTTTGGTGGCTGAGATAGGACTCAGACAAATGTAAAATTATAATCATGATAAGTACTTCGATGAGAGTTACAGTCTACCTTCAGACCGCATCCTTTGAGCATCCAACGTCATCAAAGCAGTCAGGCAAGACCTCCCCTAAGGCAGTAGCGATAGAGCTGAGACCCAAAAAATGAATAAATGCTAAGAAGAAAGAGAACCCTTGAACCAAGAAACCACACGAAAAAATGCCATGTGCCAGTCCCGATTTATATTGTGTTGCCACAAGTCGTGAATGAGAGTGTGTGGGTCTGAGTCCCTTGCAAAACACTTGCTGGCCGTGTGATTTCTGGGTCGATTATTTACAGTCTCTGTGCCGCGGCCTCCCTGTGTGTATAATGAGAATAATGAGGGCACCTATCCACATCAGTTTCCCATTGCTGCTATCACAAATTATAAGAAACTTCGTTTTAAACAACATACATATTATCTTACAGTTAAAACAACACACATTTATTATCTTACATTTCTGGAGGTCAGAAATCTGAAATGGATCTCACTGGAGTAAAATTGGCAGAGCTGCATTTCTTTCTAGAGTCTCCAGGGGAGAATCTGTTTTCTTGTCTCCTCCAGGTTCTAGAGGCCACTCACATTCCTTGCTTTATGACGCGGCTTCATCTCCAAAGCCAGCAGTGTAGCATCTGCAAATGTCTCTCTGTGACCCTTCTACCTTCCTCTTTCACTTGTAAGGACCCTTGTGATTACACTGTGCCCACCTGGATGATTTGGGCTATTCTTCCTGTCTCCGGGTTAGCCAATTAATAACACCTAAATTCATCTACAACCTTAATTCGCCCTTGCCATGTAAATAACATAGGGACAGGTTCTGGGCATTAGGACCTGCACATTGTTAAGGGGCTATTATTCTGCCAACCGTCATATCTTGTAGGGTTATTTTAAGGATTCAATAAGTGAATACAAGTAATGGATCTGTAGTAGTGCCTGGCACTTGGTAAGAATGCACTACGGTTTAGCTGCTATTATTGCTTTTGTTGTCTTGTTAAAACCATAAAAAGTTTACAAATTTAATTTACTTTAAAGATTTTAGGAAAAGGAATTGAACTGCTAGACAGAACATTTATGCTTCATAGAATGCATGGAAATGGAATTCAAGGTTAGCTTATTTATCAGAGCACTGTAATAATTATTTAATAGACTGTTCACACAAAGATTATTATTCAAAGAGCATATAAGTTGAGTTTCTCTTCTGTGTTATCCACTACTTGCAAGTCTTCTGAAATTTAACTTTTAGTTTCTTCTTTCATAGTTTATTAAAGGAATATCACATCTTTCCAGTTCTCCAAATAATGCCAAATTTAGAAATTGTAAGGAACTAAGAAAAAATATACAAAATACTGAAAAACAGTTAAAATTTAAAACCATTATCTGAAGTGAGGTATCACAAGATCGGAAGAATAGGATTCACATGTACTTGCCATCAAATTGGCACTGACTGATCAACACTATGGTGCTCACACGGTAGTAATATTCTCCAGGGATTAGGGGGTTGGGAGGTAGTAAACTCACAACTAATGGACGCGGCGAGCGTTGTAGGGGAGAAGGGCATGCCTCTAACCCTCACTTGGGTGAGGCAAAGACATAAAATGTAACCAAAATGATTGTACCCTCATAATATCCTGAAAGAAAAAAATAAAATCTAAAACTGCCACAATAATAACAAAAAGCAAAAAATCAGAAGAGAGAGAATGTATTTTAAACTCAGTAGGTGCAATTCAAATTATTAATTTAGAGATAGAGAATTGATTGTATCTTGTTTAACATTATTTGGCTTTTTTAAACTTATGTGCCCTTAAAGTTATTTCAGTGTTTTCTGATGTGAGTAGATTTTTTTTATTATTACAGATTCACAACCATTAAGAAACTCATGAAATCGAAATTACAGAATGTCGATTCTTCTACAAATAGGTACTCAATAAGAGCTTTGACGGACGAATGAATGTGAGCCCTATGTTGTGGGTCATAAAAGTATAAATAAAGTGGGAATCTACGAGGTGGAAACCTCATGGATTCATTTTGTAAATTATCAACATCCCTGATATTGGTATCAAGGATACCAATACCTCTGTGTAATCCCCTGTTTGCTCTCATACACCTTGAGAACTGACTGAGTAACCCACAGATTATGTTACAGTTCTGCCTTATAAATTAGAGAAAGTAAAGATGGAAACAGTGTTGGAAAATAATAGCTCTTCAGTGAGCACATCCAGCCATTTGCCAGGTACTTTGCTAAGAACTCTGCATGGGTTATCTTTTTTTGTTTCCACAACAACCACTGGAGGAAATTTTGGTATTTTTATTCCCATATCATTGAGGAAGGAATTAAAGCATACAGAGAAGCTCTGACTGATTGAAATATAATCTAAGTCACATATGTAATTTCAAATATTCTAGAAGCCATATTTTAAAAAGTTAAAAAAAGATGAAATTAATTTTTAATAATATAGTTTATTTAATCCTATATATCCCAACTATTATTGTTTTGGCCATATAATCAAAATACCAAAACTATTAAGATATTTCACATCCTTTTTTTCATACCACGTCTTCAACATCCAGTGTGCATCTATACTTACAACACATTTCAATTTGGATGCTAAGTTTTTATCACGAATATTTGTTTGATATTTAGATTTCATAAAATTTGAGCTGAAAGAGTAATGCATACGTAAGTTTCTCCAAAACTAGTTAAATATTTTCCAATACCTGAACAGAATATCAGCTCTTAAATCAAAATTAAATAAAATTAAAAGCTTAGTTCCTTCATCACACTAACCGCATTTCAAGTGCTTAATAGCCACCTATGGCTAGTGGCTGCTGTATTGGACAGTGCAGGAACAGTGACTACTGAACTTGTCCAAAGTCACCCAACCAGTGTGGCTCTTGGCAAACCTGTACCTGCCAACTTCCCTGCAGCCCAGCCACGCCCACCTCCTTCCCTGCACCCACCTCCCCTTCCCTGCTACAGAGCAGCCAAGTTCACTCCACCTCCATTCCACCTACCTCTGCTCTTGCAGCTGGCCACACCCACTTCTTTCACTCCACCCACTCCCCCTCCCATCCTGAAACCTGGCCACACCCACCTGTCCCACTCCATCTCCCTCCCCTCCTCTCTTGCACCCTGACTACACCTCCTTCTCCGTGGCACCCTCCTGCCCTTTCTGTCTCTGCTGACTCAGGCCTGAGATCTCTTGCAGAGGCATTTTCTGCTCAATATACATCTAGTATTGCAGGATGTTTGGTGCTTCTCTCAAAAATTCAAAGTTTTCGATATAGATTATATAGAATAATAAAACATTAGGAATTTGGGATTACAGAATCCAATTGCCTGTTTGGAAGGCAAAATTGAGAACCAAAGAGGTAAATTGATATATCTCTGGCTTTTATAAGAGTTGGTGGCAGAACAGGGATATTTGCTCAGGCCTCAAAATGATGAGAACCACATACTCTTTTTAACTATCGTACATACTATTCCCTTTTCTTAATCCACAGATGATGAGCTACAGTTTCAAAGGATGTGTACAATCTTACGTGAAACTACATAGAAGCAAACTGCAAAATAATAACGTCCATAGCATAGCAAATCCTGTTCAGTTTCTTATTATTTTAGAGGAATAAATCCATTCAGAGATGAAAGCCAATTCCATCATTTTATAAAAAGAGACTCTTGCTCCAAACTAGTTTCTTGACTTTTTCTTTAAGGATTAAATACAAAGATAATGAGCTCAAGTTAATTTGTAGAGTAAACCAATGAGAAAAGCAGATCTGTAGAGACACAGATACTGCTGTGGGGTTCCCATGAGTCCCATGACAGAGAAACAAAGAGGAAAAAAAAAAAAGGAAAATCACTTTCTCGTAATCTCTTCAGAGTAAAGGGTTTGAAGAATTCTATTTGGGGAATAGACATCTATCTTTGTCACCTTACAGAACCCCAAATCCCGAAATGCCGTGCTGTGACAGAAACAGAAAGGTATTGTGACAAAATCTGGGTATTGATGTCAAACTTGTTGTGCCGTTTGAGAAATACAGGACTTTGGGATGATTCCTTGAATTCTCTGAACCTCAGTGTCCTGACTTGCAGCGGGGTGGTGATTCCTCACGCTGCTGCTGCTGGTCTAAACGAAAACTGAGCAAGAGCACTTAACACTTTACTCATTGAAGGACTGCATTTCTTTTTCGTCTATAAAATAATGAAAATACCTGCTGCCCACCTGCATCACAGAACTTAAAGTGATGACTTCTATAGTAAAAACATACTCTGTTTATTATTTTGGATTAATTTTAAGGGCACATGTTGGTCCACATGACTATGCCTAAGTTCTCCATTGATGAGGAAACTGGAATTTTAAGGAGGAGATTCATCAGGTAAATAGGAGTTATTCAAAAAGAGAACTCAGTGAAAAAGCCAGTGAACCCGATGATGTTCCCCAGCTGAAAGCCACTGGAGACCAAATGGCAGAGACAGGGACTGGGGACAAGGAGAGACTAGACAAGGAAGAGGCTCACTGAGCAGGGAGAGAAATGAAGTGTGAAACCAAAGCGGCCTGTGGTTGTTAAAGGGGACTTATTAAGGTCTGCTTTAAAACCAGTCTGCTTTTGTACCACTGTAAAACAGTGTGACATTTCTATCTATGTCATTCTTCGACTCCGGTTTTTATTTCCTGAAACATGTCAGTTCTTTCATAGTGGCTATGACAGTTTGTCCCATTTTTGTCTATGCTATTGAAAAAGAATGCTGATGGCTTTTGAGATGAAGATTATATGCATCCATTTCTTTCGTGTAGCTCTGAGTGTTGGGTGAAGCATGGCAAATCTGTCATTAATGGAACCAGGGTGGTATCACGTCTTCAGGGGCTGACATGATAGAAATTGGAGGCTTTTGTTTTGACTGGCAGGCAAATGAACCGGTGGATTTGCAAAGAAGTGGGGAATAAAAAGTCTGATTGCAAATATGTCTTTTTTTGCACAGATGGAACAAAAAAGAAATTATAAGCTCATCACAAAACAGTAGGGACCTTCGGAATCACCCAAGTTCACTTTCAGAAGCGTTTCAGATCTCTTTGTAGAGAAAGGGTATTTTGCTACAGATGTGGTCAAGGTCATAAAGACCTTCAAGGCTTTAGATGACTTCCTCAAAGATGGAAAGTGAAAGGAGAAACAGGATTGTGCAGTGACATCATCACTGAGTAAATCAAAAAGGACCAGTAGAAATCTGTTACTGCCATTTGAGACTGAAGTTTGTGTGGTAGTTCTACGTGCATGTGGCTGTCCTCCTGTGGCTGTTTTTTTTGGCAGCCACTTAAAGAAACCTTCAAATCTTGTGTTCCCTTGAAACGCTCAGCCCCATGTATATCCATACATGCACCATAAATGTTTTCATGTGCACATGCCATGTAGCTGCATACTTGGATAAAGACCCGGCTATGACACTGCATTCATTAGCCTGCTAACCAGAATTTTAAATGGAGCCCGGTATGTGTGGAAAAAGTAATCTATTACCTCAGTTAGCCAGTTAGGATAGAATCTGTTATTTTAGAACCTCAAGAAGGTAAAGGCAATGAAAACGAAATTCTTCATTTAGAATTCGTAAATCCTAGCAGATACCATCTCACTGAATCACTCACCTTCTAGCAGTGAATATCAAATTATCACCATTTTGCAGAGAATTTCAAATACTCAGTACCAAGTAGACTGAAAGAGGCGATGTGCCAAGGGCCACATCATATGTGAGAAATTGGGAATAGGGGCCGGGGGTGTCGCCGAAGGTGAGAACTGCTGTGTGGAGTCGAGCTCAGGCCTCACACCTGCCCAGCAAAGCTCTTTCTGGCAGAGAAGTGCTCCCTTAGCTCCAGCTCCTGCCCTGCCTGGGATTGTCTTGTCCTTGGATTCATATTCCCTGTGGTTTTATGAATCAAAAGCTTAAACTATTCTTAGTTCCTAGAGGTTATTTTCTGGCGCTCTTTTTTAAATGCCACATGGAAATTATTTCAGTCCGTAAAAATACTGAACATATCATTTTCTCTTGGCTTTCTCCTTGCCATTTTTGCTTCACACATACTCGATTTCCCAGCAAGTGCTTCCTTTTATGTGCATAATCATGGTTCTAATTTAACGTCGTTTTATTTTCCCAACGGTTACCTCACTCCACATTCAAAAGTTTAGATTTAGATGGCTCGATTCATAATTCAGCTGGTGATTTCCATTCAGATGTTTTCCCAAAACATACCATAAATAGGTATTGGAAAACGACATTGCAGAAGTATAAAAAACCAAGACACAATTAAACCTCTCTGTTTTCCTTTTTTATATTTTTTAAATTGTAAGAAGAGTATACGCTATATGAAAAACATAACACTGCATATTGATATAAGATAGAAAGTGAAAATATTTGAGGTCATTTTCTTTAAATCTCTTCCATAGATTCCCACACTCCTCTCAGATCCCTGCAAATAACCATTAGCACCTCCATATGTGTAGTTTTTCTTACAAAATGGATTAATAGGACACTTAGCATGTGACTCATCATGAGAAGATCCTTTAAATAACAGACTTAAACATGATCGTGATGCAGTGCACCTGGACACAGAGCCAGTTTTAGGCTTAATTTCCTACTGTAGTTTGGTGAGGAGGCCTGTTGTAGTCACTGATGTGACGTACTTTGTGCCATAGTCACAAAGTAAAGTGGCAACTTCAGACACCTCATTGTAAAATGATAGTTTGGATATGACCTACCCAATGCCAAGCCGCTGGACAAAAGCTGAAATTTTTACTTATTATGGAGTTTATCAAGCCATGTGGAGGCAAACTTCTTAACATTGGGAGAGACGAGACAATAGGTTGAACTCTGTTTGATCCTGATGTTCTGTGCCCAGTGGGCAAGGTCATTTCACGCGAGCTCTTAATTGTCTTAGCACCTACAATATTTTAGACCTAAAGGGTTTCCAAAGATGTGTGTATTCCTGCCTCTTTCACCATTGATACAGTTAAAGGTGAACCTTTACTTTTTTCAACCTGGCATCTTCTTTTTTAACCTAATATCTGCTTCAAGATGAGCTATTTAACTTGATAGCCATGAGCTAGCTAGCATTGAAGGATTTATCCATGTTTGTTCACAGCCTCCGTAAAATGTAATTGGCCATAAAGCCAGCAAGTGTTAAGGTCTAGGTCCAAAGAAACTTATTGTATAGATCATTATGTTCTTTGTCCCACTTAGCATTTTTCTGCATCTTAAAATGAGAATTATTCTCCTCTCTCTCAGGGGTGCTGGGTGATAACTACTCAGATTTAAAGACGATGTGATCAGTTTTACGATTCATATATCAGAGGCAGTCGTCTTACTGACTTCCAGACGGAGGAAATAAAGACTCAAGAGTTCTAGGAAATAGTGGTAAAGCGCACATCTCCCTTTTGTTGCTCTGGGAATTACATTTTGGAATTTACAGTTGCACAAAAGGAGAAATTCAGTCTTACGTAAAATCTTAACAGGCCTTGAAGTATTTGGGGATGGTTTTCTGTGTATTCAAAACAGCACGTGTTATAGCATACTAATGCAAAGAAGCCATGGTTTTATCAAATAAGGTTCTCTCTCTACCACGAGTAAGGCAGAGATCCAGGACTACAATTGGGGTCACCACTCAGCTCCGTTTTTCTAGTCCCAAGTAATGTTTAGGTATCAAGGATATGCAAGCCCTTCAGAAAAGTCTTTCAAAACAATTTGGAGGAAAAGAGGGGGCTGATAGTGGATGATGTATAGACTGAGCACTTTATAATGTTTGCCAAATATCTGAAGGCGTCAGAGAGTCTGTTGTGCCCACTTGCATTTTTATGGGATAATGTTAATCAATTAGCTCAATTCTGCTATAGATAGTAAGTAATTACATTCATCGGAAGCCACAGCAGTGTGATTAATGGTACATTCCAATTTCCAAATGGAGCATTTCACTTGGCACTTAAACATGGCTCTTTGAAAAGTATTTTTTTGTATATGAGACACATGGTTGAATCATGATTTAGTTCCCTGAAAATAATCCTATAAGGAGAAAAATAAAGAGTTTTATATGATGCCTTCTAGCCCTTCCTACACAAATGGGTACAATTCAAGTTTCTTCTTTAAACATTTTCAAATAAATTCTCAAGAAACAGTATTTTAGTCTTCAGAGTCAGATCTGCTGTATGGAAGTTTTAGGGAAGCCAGTTAAATTCTTAATAATTGTGGAGCACCTGCTATATTCAAGTTCTGAAACTAAGCTCTGTAAAGGACAGAACAACAATTAAGTGACTAGCTGTGTATCTAAGAAGATGTCACAATAATAGGGCATTTGACATGTTTTAAGTGAATACAATCTAAAGAGGAAAAAAATGTAATTTCTGCAAGAGAAGCACAAAGAAAGTGCCATCATATTTCAACAGAGGGATAAGGAAGATAAAAATCCACCCAAGAAGGGCTGTATTATGGACTATATACAGAATCATACTGAGAGATGAGGGCAGAGAAGTTAATTGCAGACAGTCTTGTGTATGAACATTGCCCTCACCATAGAAGGGTGCCCAGAAATGCCCGTTGTTGGTCATTCAGTCAGCAAACATGTACTTAATGTTTCCTACATGTTAGGCTCTGTTCCTTCTTTGACACAACAAAAAATTTGGACACTTTCAGGATTATCACCAAACCTCTTGAATTTTCCACACACTGTGAAGTTAAAGTACTTCCCATTGAATAGACTATTTATTCCATACACTTAAAAAGTTGAATGACTGTGATTTTGGGAAAAAAGTACATCATCAAATGTGGAATATAATTGTTCTCTAAAATCAACCTATTAATTACTAATATTTTTGCAAGTAATTAGGAAATTGATTAATAAGGATTCTTACCTTATACCAAAAGCATTTCTCTTCTGTCTGATGTAGTGATATGGACATAAACCATCGAGGAGAAGCACTTTTGCTGTGTGAACTACCACACTAGAAATAACTCAGCAATTTGGTGGGCTGTGAGTTATACTATGTCTCTACCCTTAGCCATTCCGAATCATTCCCTCTCCTACTCTTACGTCCGTGAGATATGAGTTCTTATAACAGGAATGTTCTCCCTTCTGAAGATGCAATGGCTGAAGGGGGAAGAAAAAGAAAAAAAAGGGGGAAGGAGTTCTGCATTTTTCAGGGCATCTTGCTAAAAGAGAAAATTTAAACTTTAATTTATTAATGACATTCAAGATCAGTAATCATCTTTTCTTAGAAACATTTCAAGGCCAGTACTAAAGCTATAGAAAAATCATTATTTTATTCCTAGCCCCATGGTTCCTAGGTTCTTTAAGCCTTCAATATGGAATTACTGATGAGTCAGGTGGAATCCATTTCAAAGAGGTTTGTTATTTTAAGACCAAGCTGTGTTAAAGAATCATTTGCATTTAGAAAATGAACAACATATTCGATTTTGACTGGCTATCAAATATCTTTTATTATTATAGCAGCTTATCATTGAAATAGTTGTTCTAATTCACTTTAAATTCTAGGACATGTTTTTTGTTACATTCGTCTAAGTACAAATAGTTGTCTAAATTTTATCAAGGAAAACTCACACAAGAAGTTTCACCTGTTCTAATCCTCTATATCCTGTATTTTAGCTCTCCCTTCAAACACGAAATTTTAAATAAATATTTTAAAAATGTAATATGTAGGAAATGGCTTTTTGGTGAAAAATAAATTTCAGGCCAAATTGTAAAAGCACAATAATTCTAGACCAAATGGTCTAGAATCACTGTCCCTGAGACTCATATAGTTGGATTCCCCCACCCTCCACACACATCCCAAGTGCCTCCTTGCCTTCTTGAACCTTCTCTGCCCTATCATGCTCTGTTCTACAATGGACATGAATATTATGTCATCACCCACTATTATTTATGTATTAAGCCTTTCTTTCCAGGCGTTATCAACCAAATATTATTTGGAAAAAGGAGGGACGGATACCTTCGATAGCCAAATAGTTTTTTCCTGAATTAAGCCACATAAGAGTTGCCTCTGCTTCCTACACTTAAGTCCAACCTTATTGAATTATATATCAGGAGGATTAAATCTAAGCGTAGGTAGTTGGTAATTGTTCACTCTTAAGGATTTATATAAATAATTTTAGAAAAGTGGGCTTGAAACTGCACTGGAGAACTTCAGAAATTCATTATAACTTTGACTTTCCCCCTTCCCAACCCCTCATATTGTTATTGCTGTTGCTTCTGCTGCCATTGTTACTGAAATTAAAATTTCCCATTCAATAGTTACACTAACTCAAAACTTTCAATTAGTTGTCTTTCACAGTTTAAGAAAAGTTGGAGGCCATGTCAGGTTCTCATTGACATTCTTCATCTATGTCATGGCTATGTACATTCTTCATACATTTTTTTTCTTACAACAGGCAGAATTTGATGTACAGTGCAACTGACTACTGGAACAGTGAAGCTAAGTTGTAAGCATTTGTCATTTATTACAAAAGATCTCAGCAACAAAGTCTTGGCATCATATTTGGATTATACTCCTAGGACAGTTTAAAGTCATGTGGTTTAGTGTAAGGACAAAGAGGCCAGAAAGGTACTTGACTCAAAGGGGTGGGTGACTCATTCCCAGGCCTCAGCCATCCCAGCATGGAAACCATGATGTGGAAATGGTACAATAGCAGGGAAAAAATGGCACTGGTGATTTGGTGGGAAGCTTTCTGGGATAAATCTATTACTAAATCATCTCCTCTGACATTAGTAGGAGAAATGCCAATACACATTGTGAGGGATGGCAGAATCCTCTCTTGACCATCTTTCAAAGTGTAAGAAAAATGCAACCATAGCATGTCTGCAAATAGGTCCATAAAGTCATTAAATTATTCAAAAGACTTCTGTAGTCTTTCATCGTGATTCACATCTTGTTACCAGTACAGGGACTCTTTATGAAGAAAGGACAATAGTGTTCCCTTGGTTTTCCAAAGATAGAGGTAGAGAAGACATAAAAACATTTGTTAAGCTTTCGTAGTTATACTCTCATAACATAATAGAGTTTTATAGCCGGGTGTTTTAGAGATCATTCATAATCTGTTATCCTTATTTTATTGAAAGAGGAAAAGGATCAACTCAAGTGCTGGATTCCTTAGCCCAATACGTGACATTTCTAAAAATGTATATGAGGATCATTTTCAATTTATAGAAAAATCACTTGGTAATACCATGAGTAACCTTACATGTTAATGCTCTTCTCATCTTTTGCTTTCTGAATATAAAATTGGTACTTGAAAAATTGTTTACCTCCTTTTTGAAACAAATATCACTTCTTAGAGGTTTTGCTTAACGTCATGTTCCTGCCATTCACACGAAGAGCTGTGCTATTAATTGCCACACTGATTTCTCACACGCGTTGACTCTGCATCAAAATGGTTTTTGTTTTTAAAAATTAAAGAAGAAATTTAGTGCAGTATAATGCTTTCTATGGCTTAATCAATACTAGAAATATCCTTGTATTCCATATATTTAAGGAGGTGACATTCTGGTTAAACATGTTAGAACAGAAAAACAATTTATGACTACATTCAAATATTAGCATATGGTTTACATTTGGGAACTCCTCACAAGTAAATTATTGGTCTCATGTAGACCTGTGTTAACTGCAAATATATCAGCAGTAGAAATCCTTAGGTTTGTTACCTAATGCGGAGGGATCAGCACAGGCTTAGACTGCAGTCCCGGTTACAATAGTCTTACCAAAAGACAGGATCTTAAATGTGACTTTAAGTTAAGGGTGCCAAACTCAAATGCCTACAGGCCATGAAGGGAACACATAAGGTGGGCTAGATAAGGAGACAAATAGAAGCAGTGGGCAGAACAGCAAACTCGGAAAAGTGAGGCTCATCCAAAGGCTATGGCCACTGCTCTGCTTGGGCAATAGTTTCCATGTCAGAAAGTGGGATCGGTATGGTCAGGTCTTGAATTTTCCAAAGCAAGCAGTAACCAGGGCTTTTATGTAAAAATCTCCCAATTTTTAAATGCTGGCAAAATATTCAAATATTTTAAAGCACTTTTGGCAGAAAAAATACAACTGTGGGACCAAGTTGAGTCCTAGGCTGCCTGATTGTCATTTCCTTAACTCAGTTCTCCAACTTCAAGGGGCCAGTGAGAGCTATACTGCCTACAACGTATTATGACATGTTTGGCTGATAGGAGTGGGAAATGGTTTTGATGTTAATGTAAATGTCAGTTTAAGGATTATATTTTAACTTTGAGCAATGTGCACTCTGGCTTCTAATTCAGAAAGATTTCCACAGGTATAATTGAATAACAACAAGTCAGCCTATCTTTTCTTGACTGTAAAACAATAGAAGGGAGTGTGGCAATAAATATCTGACACTTAATTTAATTTTCAGTAACATAATACAAGTAGAAGATGTGGATACTAATATATCAAAAGCAACAAATCCTTTTAGAAATCTGTTTACAAACCAAACCAGAGATATCACCAGCTATTGAAGGGAGGGATTGGAGAGTGGACTCAGATGTTCCATATTTTCCCCTTAAGTAGGTCAAGAATTATTTTCCATGCTGACTGCAGCGCTTATTTCATGCTTACTGTACAACCATGAAGATTTGTCCATGCCTCGTCCTATTAAGCTGAGGTTTCACAGAGGCCTGATGAAGCCAAAGCCACATACTTAAATAGATGTCACATTTTGTCCCGTCTAAGCCAATCACTGGAGTATCTGTTTAAGTTGTGTCTTTTCCTAATTGATGTGCACAAGTATCTTGGCCGTACTACTATGGACAGTCACTCCTGGGAGAGATGGATGATTGGGCTGGAGCTCACTCTGGGGAAGGAACAGACCAAAATTGGGAAAGGTGCAGAGGTCTTGTCCTGAAACCTGCCAGTGAGCCACTGCCCTCTCGTCTCTTTGTTTTAACACTGGTGCAACCTGGCATCTGCCCTAGACTTTTTTATTTCATCACATAAACTCCTACCATTCTTGTCTATGCTGAAGAACATGCCTTTCTCATCTCCTTTTGTGAAAATAGTTTAAATTCTGTCTTCCTGGGTCTCTCACTATGTGTGACAGTTGCAGAGATCACTCCCAAACTGTGTGACACAGAATAATAAGTGCCCTGTAAGAAAATGCCACTGTGCAAAATAAGTGTGGGAAACAATGCGTGCGACACACTCCTCAAGGGAGCTGCAGCTCAACTGGGAAGTGACAGCTTGAGGAGTCCTGCAGTGAGAAGGCCACTTTAGATCCGTTCGGCCCAGTGCTTCTCAAGTTTAGTTGCCATTGTAAATCTCTTATTTGTAATCCTGACTAACATACTGGGAAACTCTAGAACACAGCTGGAGAAACACCGATATTGACAAGAGGGGATGCTATTCAAGCCTTCTCAGTTGGGAATGACATGCTCAAACCTATCTTTAGAAAGGAAAATTGCTACAATGATAAGGATGATTAAAAGAAAATATATAGGCTGGGCACAGTGGCTGCACCTGTAATCCCAGTACTTTAGGAGGCCATGGCAGCAGTATCGCTTGAGGCGAGGTGTTTGAGACCAGACTGGGAAACAAAGCAAGAGCCCATCTCTACAAAAATTTAAAAGAGAAAATATACAATCATTAGAATTTCGTGATTGGTTGGTTATGCCCATGAGGGATAAGGGAAGTTGAAAATGAATATCAGGTCTCCAATTTTATCACTTCAGTGGATGATGATGTTATTAACATGATGATAAAGTCAACTGGAATAGTATTTGGAAGGAAAGGGAATAGGCTTTTTGTTGGTTGGTTT
>CAUYSK010012572.1:0-22588 GCA_963575035.1 Avahi laniger
GATCATTCTGAGCTCAGGAGTTCGAGACCAGCCTGAGCAAGAGTGAGACCCCACCTCTACCAAAAATAGAAAGAAATTAATTGGACAGCTAAAAATATATATAGAAGAAATTAGCCGGGCATGGTGGTGCATGCCTGTAGTCCCAGCCACTCGGGAGGCTGAGACAGTAGGATTGCCTGAGCCCAGGAGTTTGAGGTTGCTGTGAGCTAGGCTGACGCCACGGCACTCGCCGCAGGCAAGAGAGTGAGACTCGGTCCAAAAAAAAAAAAAAAAAAAAACAGAAATAGAAGAGTCGCTGGAGAAGATATGGTCAAGAAAAGGTTTGTCTGAGACAGGAGATTGGTTAGTCTAATAGTAGGCTGTTGGCAGTGGTTCATTTGATAGAAATTGATGAGAGAAGGAGGACTGCAGAATACATGTATTGAGTATAAAGGTTGTATATAAAGTTTGATATCGAGTGCACTCATATTTATCTATACTAATGGGAAAGAAAGCAGAGTATATCGATGCTAACATTTACGTGAAAGTAGATGTGGTAATAGAAGCTTATGGAGATTCTTTTCTAATTACTTTTTTCTTTTCAGTGAAAGAGAAGACAATTTCATCACCTGAGAATGAGACTGAGAAGGATACCATCGTGTTAGTTTGAGAAGATAGAAGTTTTAAGATTCTCTAAAGGAGAAGGGGAAAAGATGAAGTATTAATACATTTCCCTAAGTGGATTATGGTGAGGGAAAAGTGTCTGAGATTGTTTGATGGGCATGTATTTTAAGTGGTATCATTAAGCAAAGCGTACATGTTTTTCTCCAGCATGATTTCAGGGTCAGTACTGGAGGAGCGTTGAGTTTAATCAACTTTTATATTTTGTGTTTTGTAAGATTACCATGAGGAAGGCAGTATGATGCATGGATCTATCTAAGCTGGGAAGGGATATTCAGTACATAATATAGTGAGCCTGAGGCTAGGAAGATCTTGCAATTATTGATATTGATGGAATCTAGTTATCATCAAATTGAGATGGAAAGCAATATTATTTAGATGTGAAGATAAAGAAATTAGGATAAAATGGTTAAATGCCAGTATAAGAAAAAGGACTACACACTTAATCTTAGAGTACTTGAAATGCTATGAACCTTTAAGACAGAAATTGGCACGATAAGCACTTTGAAAAAGGTAATGAGAGTGGAGCATAGAGGATGAAAAGAAATGGGTAGAGATTGAAAGTAGAAAAAAAGTTATCAGTTTCCTGGCATAATTCAGAGCAAAAAATACTAAGACAAAGAAAGAGGTTAGGTTGTGCTCTGTTTGGAGTGTCAAGAAATATATGAATGGGGTGTATTGCTCCAAGCATTTGGCATTCAAACAGGGGAGACAGGCATGAACAAAACAATTTTGGTCAAATGTAATACATGCCATCCCACAGGTGTGCACAAAATGTTACATAGACGCAGAGAGAGAATTAAAAAATTCTGATGATTCTGCTACAAGCAAAGATGAAGGATAGCAAAACTTAACTGAATACATTTATATTTTAGCTGAAATGTGAGTAGTAATTTTTCATGTTGAGTAAGTACAACTGGGTGTGATAAATAGAAGAGCCTGAAGTCAAAGAACCGTTAAGAACAGGGTACATCAAATATATAATGGCATTTTGGATTAGACTAAGCATGGTTGCTACAGGAGATATTATAGGAAATAAGGCTAAACTTATGTTGAAGCTAGTTATAAAGGACTTTGGGTGTCAAGCTAAAGTATTTGAACTTATTTTTCTGTCGATTATGAGGACTTACTGAGAGTGTTAAGTGTGTTCTTTGAGAAGTTTCATGTGTATGTATGTGTGTGTTTTTGTGGTAGTGAGCATGTTTATACATGTTTTTTTAGGACAGTGCATGATTTTTTTTTTTTTTTGTGAATAAGTCTGTGCTTATTTGGTCACATTTTCATCTCCCATGAAATGAATGACAGTGTAAAGCTGGACTGGGGTTACAGTATTTTCCCATTACACAGAGTAAATCTAGCCACCCTTTATTGTTATCCCACTGGAAACACTGACTTTATCACTATTACACTTTAACAAATGAGGGTGCTGAACAGTTATATGATAGGAGCAAAATCAGAGCCAATATCATGTGGGGTTTAATTTCTCTTTGAACACAGTTCCACATCTGTACAATGAAAGGGGTTGAGGGTACTTGAGTACTTGATAACTCTAAGGTTCTTCTTATGCATAAAAATGTGATATGACTATGTTAAGAGAGAAAAAAGGAAAACTGCAACTAAAATTTCCCTGTGAACATGCACATATCAAAAAATAAAAATAATTATCCCTCTTTTTCAAACTCAGGAATAAAATGTAAAATCTAATTGCCCTAAGAGAAGGTGGTCAAAACACCAGTAGGTAGGCATCTAGGAGATAAACAATTACACTGAATGTTAGTACATCCAAACTGATTTTCCAGTGTAGCCTGGAACATTGCTGGCCAGTCCGATTAGCATAATTTTGTTAATGTTCAGTTCTTACTGAATATATTTCATTTGAATTCAGAGGAATAAACCAAAACTTTAAAACAAAACCAGAAAGTTTTTTCCTCTGTTTATATGTTTATATAATTTTTGTGACAAATGCTGTGACAAAACCATAGCTTTCAGTGGGTGCATGGAGGTTTAAGTGGTTTCATCTCAAACTGGAACCAGATGTGAGGAGTGGCAAAGTCACCAAATGTCATATTACAAAACCAAAACAAAACCGCTGTTCAATGTCTTCGTCTTTGCAAAGTACCAAAATGATGTGTTTCAAGGATCAGCAAAGATCTGAATGAAACTTGTCTTCATTGGAAATTAGGATTTAATCCAAGACCAGTAAAAGATTAAATTGTCAAGGGATTTGGGTGAAAAATTTATATATTTCAAAGGAAATTGTGTCAACTGTTGACCAAACTCAGGGAGGCTGATGATTAACCATGTTGAGGTATTTTTGACTGTCCTACAAACACCATGATTATGCCCACTCTGATACTTTGCTTCTTTTGTATCCTCTAATGAGGCGACTCTGAGTTTCCCCTCATCTGTTTCAGTAGTGCTTATCACCAACGATCCAGCTCAAATTCAGTTGTGACATAGCACTTGCCATGAATACTACATCCTTCTCTGGAGATTAATTATCTAATCCTCTCATTTAATAAATGGGAAAAATATGTCTCAGATATTAGGAACTTTGGGAAAGCCACATAGCTTACTTAAGATTTATAATTCCTCTAAATTCCTACAGTTTTGACTATCCATAAGTAGAGAAGGATACCTTCCCTCCATGTTTATGAACATTCAATTTGTGAACAATATAATCCCACGTTGACAATTAAGAGCTACTCATTAAAAATCCTAAAATATGAGAAATGTCTTTTGAATGCTAAAAGCTGTTCTCTACATTGGTACTTTCTACATAGGTCCAGAAATATGGAAGGAAGCAGCAATATTTTTAATGTCTTTTAAACTGGTACTAAGATCCAAGCTTGGACTTATGTTAAGATCCAAGCTAAGATCCAAAACTAGCACTTTAAATTCACAGGTTCTCTTGAATTGCACCACAAATTATCAGATATTTTTATTGTTGTGGTGTCTCAATCCATTTGCACTGCTTTAACAAAAATACCATAAATTATGTGGCTTATAAATAATAACTATTTATTTTTCACAGTTCTGGAGGCTGGAAAGTCCAAGGTCAAGAAACCAGCGTATTCGGTGTCTGGTGAGGGCCCGTTCCTCATAAATGATGCCTTCTTACTGCATCTTCACATAGCAGAAGGGACTTGCTAGCTCTCTGGGGTCTTTTTTTTAAGGGCACTGATCTCATTCATGAGGGCTCCGCCCTTATGACATAATCACCTCCCAAAGGCCTCACTTCTAGTATTATCACATTGGGAATTAGGTTTAAATATATGAATTTTTTTGGTGGGGGGGACAAAAACATTTAGACCATAGCATGTGCCATTCAAAACCCTGAGTTTTAATTTTTTTATTATTAACTATTCAACTAGGAAAGAATAATAAGATAACTTTTACTGTGCCCTGGATATAAATGAAGATTTCAAAACAGTTAATGTCAAGGTACTTGGAATCAAGTAGTAACCTAGAAAAGAAAATAATCTGGTAGCCTAAAATTTCTTACTTATATATATATATTATCAGGTATATATATAAGGCATATATATGTGTGCATGTGCATATATACATACACACACACATATATACATATGTATACATGTATATTAATACAATCACATATCACATAAGCCTATAACAGCTAAAATTCAGAAAAGTAAAAGAATTTGCACACAATCATCCAGCATAAAGCTAAGGTCAGACAGGTGTTCCAGTTGTAAGACCAATGTTGTTTTCTTTCCACCTAAGAGTGTTAGTCACACTGCCATTTGTTTCTGTTTCCGGGGCCAAGATTCTACCACCGTCTCATCAATCTCTTCTGTACAATAGTGACACTATTTTTAAGGTTGTAATTTGTAAAGAGTTATTTTAAAAAGGACAAAATAATTGTTTTCTCTCCTGAAAAATTTAAGGGCCTTAAAGGAAATGGCAAGAAATAAGAACACCTAAGCGGTACCTGAATATGAATAGATGAGTCAGCCTTCTTACTCACGTCCTGGAAGCCATGGTGTGATGTATCTAGGATGTTGTTGAGCTCAAACACTTATACATAGTTCCTCAGTGACTAATTTCCTGACTTCCCCTAAGGGTAATTGGCTTCAATATGTAATCCTTCAGTAAGTTAGCAGATTTAAGTAAACACCAAGTTAACAATAGTCAAGGGTGTAAGGATTTAAGGTAATAAATAATACAACCAGCAATGAGGAGAGGTCACATATGAAGCCTTCAAGACCAAGGATTACTGTTTTAGTAAACTCACTTCTCATCTCTTCTTTCCATTTTCTAAATTTATAATTTTATTAGGTACAATTATCAATGGTTATATTCACTATTATTCAGCAAATATGGAATGAGGTCTGAATCCTATACTTCAACAGCTCATAGTCCAAATATTATAGTAAACATATATTGATCATCTAATATGTGCTAATTACCATGCTAGGCTCTTGAGAATATAAAAACAAAAAAAAGTTATTTTCTTTGACAGTTTTGAATTATAGCAGTTCTGGAATACTTAGAGGATCAAAACAAAGAATTACATAGTTTGCATTTTTAAATTAACCTGTAAGTAATAAAAGTAGCAAAAAAAGTAAAACCTTACTTTCACAAGGCATAAATTTAGTTACAGTGATCAAATGCTTTCTAAACTAAGATTTCATAAATTAGTTTGTTTATATAAAATTTCAAATCCCAAACCTCATAGATGAAAATAAGAATAAAAATACATAAATTATTACCCTTTTATATCTCTAAGGAAAAGGGAGGCACAATTTTTTCTTTAAAATATTGATTTGATATGAAATTACAAATGGGAAATGAGGCATTGATTTTTTAAACTTTAATGCATTTAAAAATCTAGAAAAACAGATTATATATAGATATATATCCATAGCTATATAAATGAGCAATGTTTATATAAGAAAAGGCTATGTAGGTGAAAATCAAATACTGTAGAAGAAACAGGAAAATATATTCAAAGATATAATTTTACCAAGAAAAATAAATATTTCCTATGCTATGTAAACGCTTCTATAGCATAAAATGTAGATGAAAATCTTCTCAACTCATTATAAGAAACTAGATACCAAAATCACACCCCCCAAGATTCAAGACAAAGTTCCATTTATATACTTAGATTTAAAATCTCCTAAATAATATTTTAAAATCTGACAAGCAGTGAATTGAAAGAGTAAATATTCTGAAAGATGAAATTTTCCCCAAGAATATAGTAAGAATATTCTCTTTGCCTCATTTGATGTTTTTCTATTTTGTTAGAATTTGTCAGAATTTGCCTAGCATATGTTATATTTCAACTTCATTATCAACTTTTAAAAATGTTTATTCTTTGTGTCTCTTAAACTTACTTTTGTTTTTGATTACTTTTGTTAGTTTTTATTAATTTTTTAGTTTGACTTTACCCAATTTGAAAGTGTCATGTCTTTTAAAGGGGATAATTAATCTTTTTTATTTATTGTGATCCCTATTTATTGGTCCTATTTCATTTTTTTCCACCTAATTGTATGGTAAATTTTGTTGAGGGAGGAGGGCTTTGTGAGTTTTGTTGTTTTCTTTAATATATTTCATTAAAGTTGATAGGGTTTTTTTTTTTCAAACTTACGTACCTCTGATGATACAAAATTGATATATCCTGTTTTAACTTTTCAGTGACTATAATTAAATTTGAAGTTTTTTTCTATTGTCATCTAGATTTACTTAGTATTTGCATACATGTGATAAAAAATCTTAACACAATTTTACTTTTCCTTTCCTTTTCTTTTTCTTTCTTTCTCTTTCCTTCTTTCTTGTGTGTGTGTGTGTGTGTGTGTGTGTGTGTGCATGTGCATGCACGCCCTGAATGTCTAAACCACCTAAGCATCTAATCTAATCTATGGTAGAGTGAAATTTCCACTCGAGCACCAATTTTACTTTTCTGATTTCCTTTACTCCAATCCCAGATCTTTCTCATTTTAGAGCATCTGGAAGTTTAATTGCAGATTTCTATTTATGTAATTTTTTGCATTTTTCATTAGAAATTTTTAAAAATTTCTATGGTTTTCCTCAGTTCTTTGTTCACCAATGTTTTCTATATCTTATATCTTTCCTTTCTTGGGTTCATTTTTATTTTATTAAAATATAATTTGAATCAAGTCTTTTAAAATGATCTAAATCCTTGATTATCTTAAAATGACTTTGTTAGGCTGTTTCTCTGGGAAGGTAGTTTGAGAATGATTCTAATTGTAAAATTATTTATTTTCATAACATCAAAGAGAATGTTCCATGTTCTCTTAACAATTGTTGACAATTAGAAATCTAATGCCAATCTACTTCTTTTGTAGGTAACCTGTTGTCATCATCATTGTTGTTATCATCATTGTTGTTGTTGCTTTGCACATGCATTTTTGCTTCCTGAAAACTTTCCTGGTAATTTCACCACACTCATTCTTAGTTCATTCATTGTGATTTACACTTGCCATCTTCAAGATTTGTCTTATCAGCTATTTTGTTATTTTTTTGATTTTTTCTTTCTCTCACTATGAATAATTTTATTTCCCACATTTGTTATTTTCTGTCCTTTTAAAACTCCAGTTTACTAATGTTGAAATTTCAGGATCTATCCTACATGTCTCCTAACTTTTTTCTCATTCTTTTCATATCTTTAGCTTTTAACATTGAAGGACAATCTTGCATTCATTTATTTTTTCTTAATTAATAGTCATTCTGAAAATTACTGCATTTTCTAAAGTTTTGATTTTTAATGTAAACATATAAAAGTTTAAAGAAAATATAACTTACATTCATATTCCCACCAACTAGTAAATATAGTGTCTTATTTTCATGTAGTCTTATTTTATAGATGGACTTGAAGTCTCTTCTTGCCAGCATATTCTTAGTTCCCTTCCCTTCCCCCAGTTGCTGAGGCAACAACTACCAGTAAGAAGGTAGACAAATGGGCAACAAACATATGAAAAAATGCTCCACATCACCTATCATCAGGAAAATGCAAATTAAAACCACAATGAGATATTACCTTACCCTTGTCAGAATGGTCATTATTAAAAAATCATAAAACAATAGCTGCTGGTGTGGATGCAGTGAAAAAAGAATGCTTATACACTATTGGTGGGAATGTAAATTAGTACAACCTTTACGGAAAACAGGATGGAGATTCCTCAAAGAACTAAAAGTAGACCTACAATTTGATCCAGCAATCCCACTACTGGGTATCTACCCAAAGGAAAAGAAGTCCTCATATCAAAAAAAAAACAAAAAACAAAACAAACAAACCTGTGCCTGAATGTTTATCACAGCACAATGCACAATTGCTAAGATATATATATGTATATATATATATATACACCATGGAGTACTACTCAGCCATAAAAAGGAATGAAATAATGTCATTTGCAGCAACATGGATGAAACTGGAGAACATTATCCTAAATGAAGTATCTCAGGCACGGAAAAACAAACACATGTTCTCACTAATAAGCGGGAACTAAATGGCAGATGCACATGACCGTAAAGTGGTATAAAGGACATTGGAAACTAAGAAACGGGAAGGGTGGTAGGATAAAAACTTACCTATTGGTTATAATGCATAGTATTCTGGTGATGGGTACACTAAGAGCCCTGACTTTAGCATTATATGATTCAGTAGTTTAACAAAAACATTCTACCCCCTTAATATTTTGATATAAAAATGATTACATAAAAAAGTGCATATCTCTTCAGGTCACTTGTAGTCACTTTTATCTAGGTATGTATCCATAAGCAATATAGTTTGTCATTTTCTGAGTTTTGGAAAACATTAAAATTTATTAAGGATAGTTAACCTTGCATGGTCAATTAACCTACATATTTATTATATGTATTAATAACAACATCTTCACTAGACTGAGTACTCATGGGTTTGAGATGATCTATGATTCAGCACACTCTGAAGATTGAGATGCACTGTATTCACACCAAGCAAAGCAGCATCAGGGAGGAACTATCAACCTAATTCTGGGAACAAAAACATTCAAAGAGCACTTTCCACCGATGTTTTATGGAAACCAACAACACATCTTCAATAGTTACACATACATCTCTGTCTTTAAAAAACAGTGTAATTTTATAGATAGTACCTAATTTTCAAATTTATCCCAAAAGAACAAATACTGGCGAGGATGTGGACAGACAGGAACACTCTTACACTGCCAGTGGGACTGCAAATTAGTGCAACCTCTGTGGAAAAGAATTTGGAGATATCTCAAAGAGCTAAAAATATAAATACCATTTGATCCAGCAATAGCACTATTAGGTATCTACCCAAAAGAACAAAAGAAATTCTATAATAAGGACATCTGCACCTGAATGTTTATGGCAGCCCAATTCACTATTGCAAGGATGTGGAAAACAACCCAAGTGCCCGTCAATTCATGAGTGAATTAATAAAATTTGATATATGTATACAATGGAATATTATTCAATTGTAAGAAATGACGGTGATCTAGCACTTCTTATATTTTCCTGAATAGAACTTGAGCCCATCCTCCAAAGTGAGGTATCACAAGAATGGAAGAATAGACTCCACATGTACTCGCCATCAAATTGGCACTAACTGATCAACACTATGGTGCTCACACGGTAGTAATATTCTTCAGGGATTGAGGGGCTGGGGGAGGTAAACTCACAACTAAAGGACACTGCCAGTGTTGCAGGAGGGAAACGGCATGCCTCAAATCATGGTTTTTGTGTGCAAAGTCATAACATGTAACCAAAATGTTTGTACACACATAATATCTTGAAATAAATAAATAAATAAAATTTAAATTAAAATCCATATCTATTTTGTGGATACCTTTTAGTGATCCACAGAATACATGAGATCTTTTGTTTTTCATGTAGTAGGAGGCACCCACATTTTGGATCAATTAGTGCAGAAGGAGACAGCAGAGGAACTACACCAGACAGCAAAGTGAGACTGGAGCAGATGAGAAGGACTGGCCCTCCTGCCCTCTGTGATTCCCAGGAGGATCCAGACAGTTTTCATCTATTTATACCCAAACGCGTTCAAAAATAATATAATTAGATGTGTTTTAAATTATACAACTATTATTCTACAATATATATAGTGTTGTATCTTATTTTTTCACTCAATAGTACATTTTAATATCTAGCTAACTTTATGTAGTTGAGTCATTTTAAAAACTATATGACATTCTATCATAAAAATACACATTATTTTATTAACACAGTTTTATGACTGGACAACCAAGCTTTTCCAACAATTTTTGCTACTATACAAAGGAAACTAACTATGCTTGCATTAAGTAGGGATATTATTTTGTATTGCTTCACTTTTAGTAAATGTGCATAGAAGTGGCCACTGTAAAATTACTGAATGTCTTCTTCACCAGAGCATACTGCCTATTTCCTCACAAGTTTTTTTTGAGTTATGGTTTCTCCAGTCATATTTCTGGTGGCATCTGTTTCCTATGTTTCCATAATTCTTCAACTATTATATTTCTTTTTTTCATTTCAGCATACTATGGGGGTACGAATGTTTAGGTTTATATTGCCTTTCCCCACCTGAGTCAGAGCTTCAGGTGTGTCCATCCCCCAGACAGTGTGCACACTGCATCCATTAGGTGTGAGTATACCCAACCCCTCCTCCCCCTCTCACCTGCCCAACTCCCGATGAATGTTATTACCATATGTTCACATAAGTGTTGATCAATTAACAACTATTTGATGGTGAGTACATGTGGTGTTTGTTTTTCCATTCTTGCGATACTTCACTTAACAGAATGGGCTCCGGCTCTATCCAGGATAATATAAGAGGTGCTATATCACCACTGCTTTTTTGTGGCTGAGTAGAACTCCATGGTAAACATATACCACATTTTATTAATCCACTCATGTATTGATGGGCACTTGGGTTGTTTCCATATCTTTGCAATTGTGAATTGTGCTGCTATAGACATTCTAGTGTAGATGTCTTTTTAATTTATGACGTTTCCTATTTTATAGTGTTGAAATGGGATGTTTTTCATATATAAAAACATATATGATTATTTTTGCATATATCTTCAATTTTTTTCAGCTCAATCATTTCTGTCTTCTGCACATATCACCCCATTGAAATCGATCTTATTTATGGTTGCCAATAACCAGCCTGCCAATATTCAAGATAGTGTCACTGTTAAAATATTTCCTTAATGACAGTATTCGCTTTTCTGAACCTCAAAAATGTCTGATTCTTGGCATCTCTCTTTTCTCTTTCTTATTGTCCTATGCCTAAGTCTCTTTTTCTACCCAAACTCTGAATATTGAAATTTTTCAATATTTGTTTCTTGGTTCTCTCTTTTCTCCAAATTCATGCCTTTTATTCTTCTCCTTAGCTGCAAATGCTTTCTGTATAATAAGGACTTCAAAATATATATCCCTATCCTAGACCTCTCTACTGGGACTCAGGATAAAATATTTAATTGTCTTAATGGCCCTAATCAAATATAAGCATCTCAAATTTAAATGTCCTTTTCAAATATGACCCCAGCACCATCAATCCAGTTGCTTAAAATATCTCAATTCACCAATAATGCCTGTTGATTTTAACTCCATTGGTTTTACATATATAAAATACACAATTCTCTACATCTCTTCTGCCGTCATCTGAATCCAAGCCACCATCCTTTTTCACTATGATTTTCACAATAGCCTCTTAAGACTTGTTCCCTCTTCTTCTTTTTCTTCCTCCTTATTAATTTCCCACAACTTTAGGGTTATTTATTAAAATTATGGGTGATCTCCTATCTGTATATATAAAGCCATTGATATTTTTCCCATTTCATTTAGGCTAAAAAAAATAAATAAATCCTTACTCTCTTCTACAGGGCCCTTAATGCAAACCCTGTATACTTATCTCCGATCTTATTTACTTCTAACTTTCCCCTCACTTTTCATGTTGTAGCCATTATAGCTTCTTTTTATGTTCCTCATATACTATGAACTCCTTTCTGTCTTAGAGTCTTTATGCATTCCATGCCCTGAGTTTGGAAAGTCCTTTCCTATTTTTTATCATTTGCTGATTTCCTCTAATATCTTCTCAGCATTACATTTCAGTACAATCTTACATTTACAAAGAAGGAATCAGGAAAAAGCATACATTTTCCTCTTCTCCATAGAGAAATGACAAGCTATAGTGTCTGTAAGGCCTGGAGCTTCCTTAACTCAGAGTGAAAGCAAATAGTATTTAAGAGGTGTTAAGAGCTGAGTCTCTTCCTGATGGCAGAAAATAACCTAAATGATCTCTTTTGTCTGAAAGAGCCTAAATGAGAAGGGGTGACCCTGGAGGAGATTTAGGAATACATATAGAGAGAATATTGGATCTGAAGTTTGGATACCTGGATCCCAACCGAGAAGTGATTCAGAGATCAACCAGTGACCTGCAAGCACCAGAAAAATGGGCTAGATGGGATGACAGAAGAACAGCATGCAGTTGCCCAGGTCTGTGCAGGTCTGAGGCAATTAACTCCAGTACCAGTGCCCAAGAATGCCTCCTCAAGGAAAGATAAAATTGTACGTACATCTCTGATTATTAAACTTAATGTTTGACCTTAAGTCTATCACTTTATCTTTATATATCTCCTCAATTAAAGTGATAATCTCTAAGATTCTTTAATTACCTAGAACCTCTACAAAGTATAGATTCCTGCAAAATTTCTTTTTTCAGCTTATATTACTTATGTTTATCACTTAGGGCAACATGAACTGAAAATTACTTTGAAACAGGAGCCAGTAATTAGGCTACTCTAGGTTCGTTTTACCTTATTATCATTGTATCCCATATTTGAGAAGCCAAAAAAGTAGCCGATATGGTATTCACTCTGTCTTGTTCCCCTCAGGTGACTTCAAAATGATTGCACCAGACACAAATTACAGATCCTGCATATGTTTTCAAACAATAAAGATGTAATTTTAGAAATAGCTGAGAAGTTGCCCCTTTCTTGTTCTTCAATTAGCTTGAATGTTTTGGTCTGGAGATCTATTTGAAACACTCCCTCATGCCTCGTTTTACTTGTCAGTCTGTGTGATAGGTCTCTGGATGCCAGAAAAACATGTCAACCCCAGAAAGTGATTTTATGAGGAAGCCCGTTTAACTTTTATGTTTTTACTAGAGCAGTTATTATTTCTACTAGTAAGATATTTCTAAATTGGCTTACAATGTCAAGTGTTACATTTAGGATTTAAGTGTTTTGGTGGTCTTAACAGTGAAAAAAAAAGGGTTAATAATAGCCCTGTGCATGCAATTGTCCATTGAGCTGACTAGCTTGACAGCCTGGCATACTTTTGAATGTCAACTCAACTTGTAAAAATAACTTGGACTCTTAAACACTTAGGTCTGTATAATAATTTATAGACATCAGATTAGAATCCCACAAAGTGCTTTTGGAGATTTATTTAGGCAGACTTTATTCCAGGAAAATCTCATCATGCAAGTTTGATAGCTAAAACAGTGTGCTAAATGTTCCAGGCAATTGCCTGCTAACATGAAATCTTGTACACTCCATATAAAAATCATGGCTGCTAAATTTTCAAGGAAAAAAATGACAAAGTTTTTATTTTCTTCTTGCAATCACGCAGTGCATTTATACTCTAAGCCCATAGATCCAAAGAACTAAGGGCAAGAATGGGAAGAGGTACCATCTGACCTGATCTCCATTTTTTGTATATGACCTCTGAGTCTTAGAAAGGGAAAGTGGTTAATATAATATTATACAGACATTTACTGCAGACCTAAGAATAGATCACAACTTCCTCTACCCAGTGCTTTTGCAGTTATACCATAGATCACACCAAGTCTAACTATACATAAACGTGTTTATGACCATGAGTGTAAAGTTTCAACTAGTTCTGGTATATCAAGTACTAAAATGAGACAAATTCTCTTTCACACAAACAATGCAAAAGAAAACTAAGTTTTGATAGAAAACTATTAATAATTTCAAATGTATACATTTATTAGTCCCTTACCGGTTAAGAAAAAAAACAATTTATCATATGAATCCTAATAAAATTATAATTTAAAATGATTGTTTTCAAGTACAAAAGTAAAATAACCTGAAAAGAGAGGAAATGGGTGGTTTTCTAAGGATATTTATTCAAATATAACCACATATTTACTTTTTTATCTGTAAATTCCGTAAGAGCATAGACTTAAGGGCAGCATTGTCTATAGCTGCGCACCCAGTGCCCTGACAATACTCGGCACTTCGTAAGCATTCATTAGCTATCTGTTAGACAGTAAATTTTATAATCCTGAATTATTTTTAAAAATTTATTTCTAAGTCTAAGTAGGCACATTTATTCATTTTAAATCTTATGGCATAAAATTTTGGAGTATACAGATATTTAGAAAATAAGTTATTTTATAAAAGCATGTTTAGACTGTTCATTAGATCAAATTTATTTTCTAATTTTTACATATTTCTTGTAGCCTACAGTTTTGTTTTTGTTATGGTTTTTAAAGGATGAAGAATTACAGATAGATGATTAGATAGATAGATAAGTAGGTAGATAGAAGATAAACTCTGTTTCTCAGTACTTAAGAAATGCCAGAGTGGTTCATAAAGCAACTGAACCTCTTTGACAAAGCTAAAGAGCATAAATGAAATAGGAATAGATGGCTCAGTAACCAATGCAGGGCTTTCTGTCCTGTTTCCCTCAGCTGCAAAATCAAGGGACTGAACTTGATGGTACTCAAGATTCATTTTGGTTTTTTGTTCTACAAGTTGTTTATTGTAATTTGGAAAAAAGTTCTTATTGAGAATTCTGAAATATAAGAAATAAAAATAATTTCACTAATTTGAATTTCTTAAATTATAACTATAAATGCCAATTACTTACATTAACCTTCTCTGATTAACAAATATTGTGACATTCAGGGAGTGACTTCATCTTCCTATGTCTCAACTTTCTTACCTGTATAATGGAATTAATTATAGTACTCACTTGCTACTGTATTTGTTGTTAAAATTAAATGAACTAATGTGAGGCACAGAAGTAGCATAAAAATAGCATATTGTAAGTGCTAAATACTTGTCAGTCAATAAATATGAACACAATTAATGAACTCAGGGTTTTAAGAATCTTAAATCTTCTTAATCTGCTACAAAATCTTCTTAATATTATTGATTAACTCACAAATGTTTTTAGAAGTTGAGGGTGTGGATTTCAAAAAGTAAACCTAAACATAGGCCTAATTTAATTAACACAAATTCTGAATCCATTCAGTTCAGAGAAGAAACGTTATTATGACCATTTATTTTACTTTAAATAACTTATGCTTACATATTAGCACTGCCTTTTCATATTTGAAATATCTTATAATGAATATAAAGAGAGGAATTCCATAATTTTCTTGTATTATGACAAAAAAGAAATGTATAATTCCCTTCTTTAATTAAACTAGGAAATGACTATTACCCCAAACCACATACTATGAAGAATACTTGCCAAATATTTTGATATTTGAATAAAATCAGAGGAGAACACCAGAACAAATATCAACTTTTGATATTAAGCAATGTATAGATTTCACTATAAGATTGAAAGAAGTTCCTAAATCATCCAAATCAGGATTACTTTTCTTGGAATGTTTTTTTTTTTATATAATAAAAAGCAGAGATATCTGTGGGCCACAGAGGAAAAGAAATTTCCTATGAGTTTTTATTTCCACTCTGCAGAGCTTTAGGGAAGGTGAACCTGCAAGAGGGTCCTCAAAAACGTACCATCTTCAGCTTAAATCAGCTTTGCCACTCTGAACTAAGATGACTCAAAAGACATAAATAATCATTAAATAAACAAACAAGAAAGCTCTGATCCATAGGGCTTAACTGTGAGAAATAATGACCTAATGTAATCTGGCCACCTAGAAAGAACTTAGGTTAAACATACCTCAAGCAAAGGATACCACAATTATGTGAAACTGTATTTTGAAAACTCTCACCAGGTGCCACAGTTTCTTTCCCAATCTCTACTCCCTTTACTAAACCATTGAACATATAAGTCTGGATGGTAGTGCTAATATTCAGAGATCATAATAAGCAAGAACTCTACCACATGGGATTTATACTTACATTTTAATCAAAATATAAGGAAAGCAATAAAGCAAGTAAACAGTATGAGATAGGAACATCCTTGAAAAATGAAATGTTTAAACATAAATTACTTAATTTGTTATAATAAAAGAAATGGGAATTATTTACAAAGGAGCTTCAAAGAATAAATATAAGAAATGAATAAAAATGATAATGAATATGAAAGATGAAGCAGAAGAGATCAGGAAAAACATTGAAAATAATAATAAAAAAAGCTTTTAAAATTTGAAACTGAGCTATATTACAATTTGCAAGGCATAAAATAGATACCATTAGATTAGAAGTAATGAGGTAGGAGAAAAATGAGTAGACACGTAAAACCAAATAAAACAAATAATGACAAAAATGTTGAATGACAGCCTCTATGGAAGGCAAACAAAAGAGCTCCAATCTATACGATTGATACTCCTAAAGAAGATTGTAGATTTGAGAGAAGGGGAATGAGAAATCTATAAATCCCAAGTGATAAAATAGAACATAAAATGAAAAAGGATAACAAATGCAAATATAACAAAGATTTTAAAATCACAAAAAATCAATCAAAAAATAAAATAAATCTAAGTTTAATATTAATACAAATATAGATTTGAATATAATTTGATAATTCATAATAAAAACTAAAAGTAAAACATTTTAATAATTTTATTTTATACCATGTAGCAAAATTATAATATCAATAATATGATAATGAGATTTCAATGGAAATTTGTAAAATTGGAAAACCTAGATGGGTAAGATAGAAAAATGGAAAATGGAAAAATTGACACACAAAAATATTAAACTTAGACTATTCAGTAATCATTTTAAAAAATGAAATGGGAATCAAAGAAATCAAAGAACATTTTTCTTCTTTCCCTAAAAAGAATTTCTCAAGCCAAATTAATTTTATGATCAATTATCCCAAACTTGCCATAAGCATATTGTTATAAAAAAATAGAAAGAGGAAAAGCAACGTAATTAATTTTATAGGGACATATGAACCTAAGCCCCAAAGGATAAAGGAAAATCATAGGTCTATTTCACATATGATTACAGCTGCAAAAATCCTAAATGAAATGCCTGAGTCAAACACAAAAGTATCATTAAAACAACATGTTTTGTCCAAGTAGCTTTCACTCAGAAATTCGGATGACCCATCATATTAGTGAAGTATAGGAGAAAATCAAAGAATTATTAAATAGGCACAGAAAAAGTATTTGATAAATATTAATAATTAATTATGTTTAGAAAAAAGCATGTAAACCTAGGAACAGACTGGAACTCTCTTAATTTGATCAAAAACTTATAGGAGGCTGGGCGGTGGCTCACGCCTGTAATCCTAGCACTCTGGGAGGCTGAGGCGGGTGGATTGCTCAAGGTCAGGAGTTCGAGATCAGCCTGAGCAAGAGCGAGATCCCCGTCTCTACTAAAAAATAGACAGAAATGATCTGGACAACTAAAAATATATATATAGGAAAAATTAGCCGGGCATGGTGGCACATGCCTGTAGTCCCAGCTACTCTGGAGGCTGAGGCAGAAGGATTGCTTGAGCCCAGGAGTTTGAAATTGCTGTGAGCTAGGCTGACGCCATGGCACTCACTGTAGCCTGGGCAAAAAAAAAAAAAAAACTTATAGGAAACCTCAGGATTCATGAAAAAATATCTTTACTTAGACATATTATCTTAAAGATCAAAAACAAGATAAAGTCCTGGTTAACAAAAGACCATGATGGGAAAAAATAGATGATATAAGGATAGAAAGGGAAAAGACAAAACTGCCATTATTTGCAGATGATAGAGTCAAATACATTGAAATTGAAGTAGAATTAAAAAAATAGAATTACAGAATTCAGCTGAAATTCAAAATTCAAGATGAATTTACAAAATACAAAAGCAATTACTTAAATTTTATTTAAAAAGTATTTATATTAGTAATTTCCTACTTGGATATATATTATATATCATTTGTGATAGCAAAAAATAGAAATTCACTTAACAAAATACTTACCTCGCACAAGGAATTTACAAAGGAAAAAACTTCCTTTTTTTTTCAAGATAGCTGACTAGAGGCATTTCGGGCACTCTTCATCCACTTGGAATAACTAAAATAGTGTGTAGACAATCACATTTTGCATACATTATCCAAGAGGGAACATGAAAATTCAACAGAAAAGGGACAGGAAACACTGAAATCTAGGAACAAGAAAGACAACAAGCACTCTGTGTGGCTGGGAACAGCCAGGAACTGCAGTGAGTCCCCAACAGGGGAACAGATGAGTGAGTATCTTATTGTGGTCCGCATTTCCACTGGGGAAATCATATAATCCAGACCACAGGAGAGCACTTTGACCCTATTAAGCCCTGATTCTGACTTGAGAGCAGCCAGGAGACTGTGGGAAGGAACTGCTCCACAGAGGGAACACACCTTGGGTCCCACACCCATTCTGGGACCTGAGCCACTAGAGTAAGACCGCATTCTTGATCCTGACCTTTAACAGACTGTGCATAGTCCTGGGAACCAGAGGTGCCAATCCTGGGCATTAGGAAAATTCAAGATGCTCCTTGAAGAGCCAGAGCATGAACAGAGGGTAGGCTTATGCAAATAGGACTGAGAAGCAAGCATGGTGTGGGCTGCAGCTCTTGGAAGCAGACAACTCCGCTGGCTGGAACTGAAGCAGGATGAGAGTTGCCTTGCCTCAGAGGCTTGGTCTTGAGATGATCTTCAACCCTTATGGCCTGGAGATAATTGCTCATAGTAGTTTCTTATTATCCTTTGTATTTCTGTGGCTTCAATTTTAATGTCTCCTCTTTCATTTTATTTTCATTTATTTATTTAATTGTGTCTTCTCTTTCTATTTCTTAGTCTAGCTAAAGATTTGTCAATTTTGTTTACCTTTTCCAAAATCCAGCCCTTATTTTGGTTGATCTTTTTCATTGTTTTTATAGTCTCAATTTGATTTATTTCTGCTGTAATATATTTTGTTTCCTTTATTCTACTAACTTTGGACTTGGTTTGTTTTCCTTTTTCTAGCTCCTTAATGTGGAAAGTTAGTTTCTTTATTAGAGATTTTTTCTTGATACATAATAAGCATTTAGCATAATAAACTTCTCTTTAGAATGGTTTTTGCTGCATCCCATAAGTTTTAGAATGTTGTGTTTCCATTTTCATTTATCTCAACACATGTTTTACTTCTCCTTTGATTTCTTCTTTGACTCATTGGTTGTTCAAGAATGTGTTGTTTACTCTCCATATATTTGTGAATCTTAAAGTTTTTCTCCCATTATTGATTTCTAGTTTCATATCACTGTTGTTAAAAAGATAAACTTGATATTATTTAAGACTTCTTAAATTTGTTAAGCCTTATTTTGAGGCTTAACATATAAACTATTCTGGAAAATGTTCTGTGTGTACAAGACAAGATGCGTATTGTGTTGCTATTGGATGGAATGTTCTTTATATGTTTGATAGCTTCATTGGTCTAAAGTATAGTTCAAGTTCAATGTTTCTTTTTTGATTTTCTGTCTAAATAATCTATCCATTGTCAAAGATATAGTATTGATATTTCCACAACTATTATATCACTGTTTATTATTTTCTTCAGATTTGTTAATATTTCCTTTCATATTTAAGTGTTCTGATGATGGCTGCATATATCGTTATTTTTTATATCATCTTAATGAATTTCCCACTTTATCATTATATAAAAATATCCATTGTCTCTTTTATAGTTTTTAACTTAAAGTATATGTTTTTTCTTGTATAATATAGTACTCCCTCTCTGTTTTTATTTTCATGGAATATCTTTCTTCTTTTCTTCACTTTCAGCCTATGTCTGTCCTTAAAGCTGAAGTAAGTTTCTGGTAGGCAACATATAGTTGGGTCTCATTTTCTTTTATTCATTACATCACTCTATGTCTTTTTATGGTAAAATATATTTCATTTACATTTAAAGTAGCTATTTATAGGTAAGTACTTACTATTATCATTTTGTTAATTTTTTCTAGCAGTTTTGTAGTTCCTTTGTTTCTTTCTTTCTCCGTTACCGTCACCCTTTTTTATTTGATAATTGCCTCTAATGATATGATTTGATTCCTTTCTGTTTATCTTTTTATATCTACTATAGGTTTTTGCTTTGTGGTTACCATGAGGCTAACATAAAGCATCTTATATCTATGAAAATCTATTTGAGGCTGATAACAACTTGATTTTGATTGCATACAAAAACTCTAGACTCTTTCACCCCTCCCCACATTTTATGTTTTTGATGTCACATCTCTTTATATTGTATATCTATTAACAAGTTATTGTAATTATAGTTATTTTTAATACATTTGTCTTTTAACTTTTATACTAGAGTTATAAGTTATTTACTAACCACCATTTTACAGTATTAGAGTATTCTGAATTTGACAAGTGAGTTTTATACTTTCATATGTTTTCATGTTACTAAATAACATCCCTCTTTTCAGTTGAAGAACTCCTTTCTTGTATGGCAGGTCGAGGGGTGATGAATTCCTCCACTTTTTGTTTGTCTGGAAAAATCTTTATATCTTCATTTCTGAATGACAGTTTTGCTGGGTAACATATTCTTGGCTGACAGGTTTTTCTTTCAGTACTTTTAACATAGCATCCCACTCTTTCCAAGCCTGTAAGTTTCCTGCTGAGAATTCTTACAATAGCCTTATAGAATTCTCCTTGTATATGAGTACTTTTTCATTTGCTGCTTTCAATATTCTCTTTGTCTTTGATTTTTGACAGTTTGATTTTAATGTTTCTTGATAAAGTCCTCTTTGGGTTGAATTTGTTTGGAAACTTTTGAGTGTCATATACCTGGATGTCCACATCTTTTACCTTATTTGAAAAATATTCAGCTATTGTTTCTTTAAATAACCTTTGTACCTCTTTCTCTTTTCTCCTTCTGGAACTTCTATACTCCATATATTATTTTATTGATGGTGTTTTATAAAATTCATAGGAATTTTTCATCCCTTATCTCTTTATATTATTTTTTCTTTTTCTTCTCTGACTGAATTACTTCAAATGACTTGTCTTTGAAATGCAAAGATTCTGTTTGATAAAGTGCCCCATTGACAATCTCTATTTCATTTTTTTTATTCACTGAATGCTTTAGTTCCAGAATTTCTGAGTAGTTTTGTTTTTTTTTTAATGATTTATATCTCTTTGTTTAACTTCTCATTTGTGGACGTATTGTTTTTCTGACATCATTGAGTTGTCTATTCATGTTCTCTGGTAGCTTATTGTACAATTAAAACAATTATTTTGAATTCTTTGTCAGGTAATTCATAAATCTTACTGAAAAATTATTGAATTTCTTTGGTACCATCATGTTTTCTTGATCTTTTTGTGTTCTTTGAAGACTTGTATTGCTCTCTTTGCATTTAAAGAAGTCACTTCCTTTAGTTTTTATTGACCAGCTTTGGGAGAAAAATGCCTTCACCTATCAATGCTGCTAGGAATTCTGAGGTTCTCTCTGATCATTCCTATGGATACACTCCTTACAAACTTCTTGTTCCCTCTTTGGGAGTTAGTAATTAAGATTGTGTGCCTTCTCTTGGTCCTGCAAAGTCTGTCTGAATGCTGAGAGTCACCCATTTATTTTCCCTTGAGTGGTCCCCTAAAATGCCCAAGTTTGTGTGCCTCTCACAATTCTGCAGAGTTGAGCCAGTTGTCTGCACTTTTCTATGAGCCATCTGCAGAGGCTTGCACTCACATTCCATGGGGGAACATACAGGGAGCTGGCCACAGTAGTGGTTGGGTGAGGCATGAGGCACATGGAGCGTTAGAGTGTTTGTGGGCTAGTTGAGGCAATCTTCATGAGAACAATTCCACGCGGCTCACTCCAAGAGGCTAATGTGGTCTACAAATTAATTAGTGTAATTCAAAACCCTTTGTTGGGTTCTGGGCCCTTATTGGTGTGACTTCCCATCTCTCTTCTTTGCTCTCAATTTCTCCTCACCACTCTACTGTACCAGTCACCTCAGTGTTTTACATGGGGTGAGAAAAAACTGGGCCTCTTGAGTAGCACTCCACACATCTAAGAAATCTGAGTGCTTACTCACTATGCTCTCACTTGGGGAAATCATGATCCAAGAGGGCGTGTATTGGTACTGCAGTGTGCTATTTTGGGGAAGAGGTGATGCAGGTAAAGTGAAAATGTTCTTCAGACTCTCTTTAATGGATCTATTTTTGTATTTGTGCTCTAACCATGTACTGAAACTTCTCTGCTGGAATCTTGGACTCTTACAAAAATACTTTCATTTGTGAGTGGTTGGCAAAATTTATGTCTTTGTTGGCACTGACAGTAGAAATTCCTATTCTGCCATCTTGTTGATGCTACTCTAAGAATTATGGTTATTGAAGAAGACATAAAGTGATAAATCTTTGTAATGTAAAAACATCACTCAATAAAAATTAAGATGATGAAAACAAGTGTAGGAGGAAAGGAAATGTATGCACACAAATTCCTCATCTTTTCAAATAGAAGGATAAAGATAATGTTTAAAGCTTATAAATTAGGAAAGAGTTTTAAGTAAAAAATTACTGCAAATCAGAATACAGCTATCCAAATTGCCAAAAAACTGAAAAAAAATGTACATAAAACAAATGCAGACTATAAAGGAGATCAAAAGAAGGACTCAAAACACAATCAAAAATGAATGCATTCTACTAAGTGAGGTATCCCAAGAATGGAAAGACAAGCACCACATGTACTCATCATCAATTGGTATTAACTGATCAACACATAAGTGCACATATAAGAATAACATCTATTGGAGGTTGGGCGG